>JAHXMU010025035.1:0-12000 GCA_019455685.1 Philornis downsi
AATTTAGAGCAGTTGAAGAGGAACATTATTCAGGAAAGTAACAAAATACCGAGAACAACTTTTCAACGAGTTTTCCAAAATTTGCGACTTTGGTTCCTAGAGTGTCAAGCTGCCGAGGGAAGCCATTTGGACAACATTATTTTTAAGTCTTAAAAATTCCCATGCTTCTACTTTTTAAAAATACAAATATATTTTTTTTATGTTTCGTAGTTTTTTTTTTTAATTGAATATTTAAACCGCCAATACCCTTATGGCCCACCCTGTATATATAAAAGGTGGCGCATAAGTAACGTTAACGGCGGCTATATTGAATGCGTTCTTGTGCGTTATTTGGTTTTAACTGGTGAACCAATTGCATCTTATATGAGAAAAGATGTAACATATGTAAAATTCTTTGCAAAGACCGCCTAGACACTTCTAACTGCTGAGAACGTCGCCTGGTGGAAGTTTCGGGGTTTTCCTCAATACTTGCTTGCACTCGAGCAATGGCCACTTCATTTCGAACTGCACCAGGTCTTCCAACACGCGGAAGATCACCGACAGCCTTTTGTTGCCCAAAACGCTGAACCAATCGGTAAATTGTTGGAGCGCTAGGAGCATTTCGAACATGAAAGAAATTTCGATATGATCTGAATAATCGAATGCTGACTTTCAAAGTAAAATTGAACAACTTTGACCCTTTGTTCTGCGCTGAGCCTTTCCATCATAAATTTTCCAAGTAATATTTAGTTAATTCTAAAAAGAGACGAAGAAAACAGACAGACAAGAAATGTATTCACTGGTAAAATATTAACATTACTTATGCGCCACCCTATATATATATATATATGGGATACTACTCGCTAGACGCAGTAAGGATCCCGTGTATAATGCCGATAAATACGACTTTCCATGTAAAAGATCAAAAAATCGTTACATTACATATGGTAAAATACTATTTGTGACACGCCCACTTATCTGATTATGAATCAGTACATCGTCCACATCTCAATAAAATTTTTATTTCAATCATCCAAAGTAAAATATCTCGTTGGATTTGAAAACAGGGGAAAAATTGCTCACCGTAATGTAATTCAATATTTTCATTTGAATCGATCTACTAATTGGATTGAATGTTCCAACTCGTCCATCAAGAAATCTTAAAGCGTTGAATGTTTTGTGTCATAGAATGAGAACGAGGTATAAAATAGAGATCTACTTCGGTACAGTAACGCATTCAAACCAATCATTCGAACTAAATGAATCAGTACATCGTCCACCTCTCAATCCGGTCTGAATTTGATGCCTACAAGGGCGGTCCCGAAACTAGCCGGCCTGATGGTAGCAGTAGATTGAAAAAATTATTTTGGTGAATAGCGACAGCCTCATAAAATATATGTTTTAAGTACCAATACGCCACGTTGTTTAGTATTTTTATTTGAGCCATCAAAAGTAAACGATCTCGGTGAATTTGTAAACATGGAAAAAATTGCTCACCATTATGTAATCCTAAATTTCCATTTGAAAAGTCTCGGTCCAAGTGCCGAGCTACATTCTATTCTGGGGAGTCTACACCTTCATTTACGACTGTAAAATATTGGATAGCAGAGTTTAAACGAGGTCGTATGAGCCGTCAAGACAAACAACATAGTAGTTGACCAATTGTGGTGTCCACGCCAGACACGTTTAAAAAAAGGTCCACAAAATGGTTTTGGCTGATAGTCGGCTTGAGGTGCGTGAGTTACCTGAAATGACTGACATTTCAAATTGACCAAAGATTGTAAAATGAGAAAGCTGTGCGCAAGATGGGTGCCGCGCTTGTTTTCAACAGAGCAAAACCAACGTCGTGAAGATGTTTCAGTAGAGTATTTGGCGATGTTTCATCGCTATAAAGCCAAACTTTTGCGTCGATTTATAACCATGGGTGAGGCACGGTTCCACCACTTCATACTCGAGATAAAGGAACAGTCAAAGCAGCGGACTAGAATGGGAGAATTGTGTCCAAAGAAGGCGAATACTGTTACCATTTGCAGGCTAGGTCATGGCGTCTGTTTTCTGGGATGCGTATGGGATTATTTCTATTAATTATCTTCAGAAAGAAAAAACCATCAACGGCAAATATTATGCTAATTTAGTGCAGCGTTTAAGTGAGGAAATTATGGAAAAAAATTCCGCTTCTGGCAAAAAACAATGTGTTGTTTCATCAAGACAATGCTCCAGTTCACACATCCACTATTGCGATGACCAAAATTAATGAATTAAAGTTCGAATTGCTTCATAACGCATCTTATTTGCCAGATTTAGCTCTCTCGGTTTATTTTCTATTTCCAAACCTAAAAAAAATTACTCAATGGTGAAAGCTTTCCCAACAATGAAGAGGTAAAGTCTGCGGTTGACGGCTATCTTAAGGAGTTTGACGGTTCTAAATATGAACAGGATATAGAAGCCATTGAAGTGGAAGTGTATCGAGCTAAAAGGGGATTATTTTGAAAAATAAAGAAATTTTTTCCCAACTTTTTTGTATATTCTTTCTTAGGTCAGCTACTTTTGGGGCCGCCCTGGTATCGAACTTTGCGCCTGTGTACTTTTATAATGTTAGGGTGAAATTTTCAATTAGGTTTCAATATCAAATGTAATCAACCTCTATTATTTTGAAGTAGAGAATTCGCAAATTCAGTTGTTTATTTCCCTACATCAAATGAAGGAAATCCAATTGTGAGATTCACAAAAAAAAGTTTTCAATTCCCGTTAGCCTAATCTTGATATTAAATATAATATAAATTCTCATTATCAAACAAACTTGTGTCAATTTCAAATGAAAATTTTTATTTTGATTGAGTTTTTTCATATAAACAGAAAATTCTCATTTTCAATTGATATTTTCTTAATATTAAACGCAAATTCTCATTTGCCATCAATTGAAAAACCAAATAAATTGATATAAACTGGAAATTGTTATGTTCAATTGATATTTTCTCAACATTAATTATTGGCAAATTCTTATTGGCCATAAATTTCAAATGAGAATTTTCTTATTGTTAATCTGTAATTGACGTTTTCTCAATATTAAATTGCCATCAATTAGAAAAACACAATCAATTGATATCAACTGAAAATTGTCATTTTAAATTGATATTTTCTCAACATTAATTATTAGCAAATTCTCATTTGCCATCAATTGGAAATAAGAATTTTCTCATTATTAAACTATTCCAATTGACATTTTCTCAGTATTAATGGAAAATCATAATTTTCAGCTTATATTTTCTCATTTTCGATAGGAAATGGTGTAGTGATGGTAACAATAACCTTTTAGAAAGTACCATATGTTAATTCTAACATAACCGTTTTGGAGATAAAACTTTACCAGATATATCGAAAGAAATGACGCAAACGAACTAATAAATACCTAGCAAAGGAACTGAATTTCATTCGAAAAGAATAACATTTGCACCACTGCCAAAGGCATAGAATATGAGTATTTACTACATCAAAAGAAGCACTTTTATATCACTTCCAAAGCTAAGAAACTTCCGTAGAACTTAATAGGATGAATTGTATTGAAATGCAGTGAAACTATTGGGATTCGATTTGAAAGTACATATAGTAAAGCATCCTTTAATGACAGCCCCAGATTTTCTAATGCTTGACTTTAGTAACGAAAGTTTTTTGGATATAAAATCTAGAAATCCGTTTTCAAGTAAATTTAAATAAAACACACATAAAGCTGTGATTTTGATTAAACTTTTATTTCATTATAATGCTTGGATCTTGTCATTATGTACGAAATACAATATCGTGTAAATGGCCACCTCTGGATTGATTGCAGCAATGGATCATTTTGAAGTATCTCCAGCATCATTTTCAAAAGCATTCGGCTCAATGACGCCACCAGACAATAATACGCACCAAACAGTTACTTTTTTCAGATAAACTGGCTTTTCCACAATCACTTCTGAGTTTTCTGAGCCCAATATGCGACAATTTTGCTTGCCACGAAGCGAGCAATGGGCTTCATTGCTAAAGAAATTTTTATTCGATTGAAAGCCCACGTTTAAATCATTATTACTTTTGTAGTAAGTTTTAACTATTTTTAAGCGATTTCGGTTGTTAAATGATCCATATGCGTAAATGGCAAACCTTTCACTAAATAAATAACACTTCAGATGTCAGGTATTCAACAGCCTTGCCCGGCTGGCGGTTCTGAAGCCACTAAATGGGTAAATCTGATCATTTCTATTGAAATTTATTAACAATACATTTCCATGCCAAACTTTTTTAATAGTAGACATGTTAGAACGAAGTGATAATTGCGTAATAATTTTCAAGTGGAATAATAATACCTGGGCACAATAAAAATTTGTTGTAGAAGCACCATATTCATAAATTGACTTTACTCGAAAAATGGTAGTGCATTTTCGTCTTCGTGGCTACATCTTTTCTGCTGTGTAATGATAAATTACGTTTTGTCAGTTTAAACCCAGTTATTAAATGTTAAATCACAGAAAATATCAATTTGTTTTAATTTTCCACGGCGGATAAATGAAAAGCTGGAGCTAGCCCACAGAAAATGATGACATTTCTGATTTCCTCGTGCCCGAATTAGTAAAAATCAGTAAGCGATACCAAAATGCTTGTTCTATTTTAAATGTTAATTAACTAAATACCATAACATTTGGCCCTGAATACCTGTTCTTCAAATATTTATGCAGGTTCGTATTAACGTTGTAAAAAGTGATATTTTTTTTAACATTTAGTATTATTCTATATTTATATATTTACCACATATTTAATTTATTAATATTATGTGTAATTTCAAAAGGTGATCAATGCACTTGAATCAGGCTAAACACTTTCGAATACTGATATTTCTGTATTCCTGATACCCTTTTATAAATTTCGCTGTCCGCTTTTTGCGCTGATTTTCATTATACAGGGTGATTTTTTAAGAATTAAGTTTTTCAGGTTGGCAGCACTGGTTGGTAATGGCGTCCAAACGTCATCTGTCAAAGTGAAAAGTGTATAGTATACTCTGCCATTTCATCATGGAAAGACTAACAAACGAGCAACGATTGCAAATCGTTGAAATTTATTATCAAAATTCGTGCTCTGTGACAAATGTGCATCGTTTGATACGACCATTTTATGGTCATCATAATCGACCTGCTGAATCAACAATTCGTGCTGTTATCTCCAAATTTCACACCAAATTTACTTTGTTGAACATAAAATCATCGACTCGCATGCGTAGAGTGCTGCGTACCGAAGAAAATATTGCAGCCGTAGCGACCAGTGTTAATGACGATCGTGAAATGTTAATTCGTCGCCGTTTTCAGCGATTGGACATGTGTTACTCAACCACAAGGAAAATTGTACACGTCGACGTGGGTTTGAAAGCCTATAAAATTCAACTCTCGCAAGAATTTAAGCCGAATGGCCTACCACAACGTCTAATCTTTGGTGAGTGGGCCGGGCCTTACAAAAGCTCAATGACAATCCGCTGTTTTATCGAAAAATTGTGTTCAGCGATGCGGCTAATTTCTTGCTGAACAGACACGTAAACAATCAAAGCTGTCGCATCTGGAGTGATGAACAGCCACATGCCGTACATGAATTATCGATGCATCCCGAAAAAGGACAGTCTGGTGTGGTTTATGGGCTGGTGGCATCATCGGTCCATTTTTCTTTAAAAACGACCGTGGAAGAAACGTAACCGTCAACGGCAAACGATATCGAGCCATGATACGCGATTTTGTTTGTCCCAATTGGCTGAGTTGAACTTGGTTGACATGTGGTTTCATCAGGACGATGCAACATGCCACACTACTCGTGAAACAATGGATATGTTGAGGGATGAATTTGGTGAGCAGCTTATCTCTCGATTTGGCCCTGTGAGTTGGCTTCCAAGACCCTGTGATTTACTGCCTCTTGATTATTTCTTGTGGGGTTGTGTCAAATCGTTAGTCTATGTGGACAAGCCGAACACTATTGAAGCCTTGGAATACAGGCCGAAATGCGTGAAGAAATGACGAAAAATTGGACCTTCCGAATTTACATTTTGAGACGGAGCCGTGGACAATATTTACATGAAATAATTTTTAAAAATAAGGTGACAAAGACAGATTTATCGATTCCAAAAATTTTAATATGTGACGCAAATTTGGGTGTCTTATTAAATTTTTTAAAAAATTACGATTAAAAAATCACCCTGTACTTTTATATAATAATTTACTTTATTGTATCGAAAAAGATGTCTAGTTTAGTGTGTTTGTTATTCAGATAGTATTTTATAACTTTGCCTAACATTCCTTTTATCTTCTTCTTTGCAATATGTAAAAATTATTAGCAACTTCTTACTGTTGAATGACAACAATTGCCTCTTGGTGTTATGCGAGGACATTGTTTGTTCTAATAATGCATTGGTAGACGAGTTCATTTAGATTAAATTTGTTTAGCTATATCATCATGACGGATATACTAATAATGGAGCAACACAAAATGTTTTTTTTTTTTTTTTAATTTGAAATAAATTGAAATATGGACATCAAGCCAGAAATTGTTTGTATATCCTAATAGAACAAAGGACAAACAATAACAATAAAATTGTCTGTGCCGTTATTGGGGAAAAATCAACTTAAACATCAAAGAGAAATGGAAGATATAAAAAATTAATAATATTCAGGTTATCTATTTTTCAATTTCAAAAGTAAAGTTAAATAAAACACACATAAAGATATGATTTCGACGAAACTTTTATTTCGTTATAATGCTAGGACCTTTTTATTATGTACGAAATACAATGTCATTTAAATGAACGCCTCTGAAGTGGATGCAGCAGTGGATCATTCTAAAGTAATATTCGACCACTTTTTCGCACATTTCGGGAGTAATCTCGGCGATAACTTGGCGAATGTTGGTTTTCAAATGCTCCAACGTTTAGGGATTATCCGCGTAAACACGATGTTCAACGTAGTTCCACAAAAAAGTCTAAAGGCGTCAAGGCGACCATTTTATAGTCGTCATAATCGACCTGTTGAATCAACAATTCGTGCTGTTATCTCCAAATTTCACACCAAATGTACTTTGTTGGACATAAAACCATCGACTCGCATGCGTAGAGTGCGTACCGAAGAAAATATTGCAGCCGTAGCGACCAGTGTTAATGACGATCGTCAAATGTCAATTCCCAGCCGTTCTCAGCGATTGGGATACTTTGGGCGATTGGGCATGTGTTACTCAATCACAAGGAATTTTTTTTTTGCCCCAATTGGCTGAGTTGAACTTGGTTGACATGTGGTTTCATCAGGACGATGCAACATGCCACACTGCTCGTGAAACAATGGATATGTTGAGGGCTGAATTTGGTGAGCAGCTTATCTCTCGATTTGGTCCTGTGAGGTGGCCCCCAAGATCTTGTGATTTAATGTCTCTTGATTATTTCTTGTGGGGTTATGTCAAGCCGTTAGTCTATGTGGACAAACCGAACACTATTGAAGCCTTACAGGATAACAGAACACGCGTTATTAGTGGAGGGTATTAAAATATTCAAAAGATTGATTGATTATGAGTAATATGGGAAAAAGTCGGTTGCTGTAATGGAAAAAGTTCAATGAAACAAAAACTGAATATCTTAGGGTGGTACAGGGTGTCCGTCGGGAAGGTATACTACTTTGTTTGTTTATATTTTTTGATTAAATGAAAGAGAATGGATCTTATATTGATAAATGTTTTATTTAATGTCGGCCATTATGTAAGGAATACAATTGCAGATAAATGTCCGCCTCTGTTAGCCTCACAAATGCGAGTCCTTTTGAGCACATTTTTCATTACATTCTCATACTTTTCACGCGGTATTTCATTAATTTCATCACCAATTTTTTTGTTTGAGTTGCTCAAGCGTTTCTGGTTTGTTTGCATAAACCTTGTTTTTCAGATATCCCCACAAAAAGGAGTCCGGAGCAGACATATCAGGCAACCGTTTCACCATTTCTTGAAATAACTTGTCGTGGAAAGAGGTCTCGCAATAATTCCGTTGTTATCCTGGCTATATGCGATCATATCACGATATCGCTCCCCATTGATATTAAATATTTGATATTAAATATTTGAGAATGTAATTAAAAATGTGTTAAAAAGTGCTCGAATATGTGAGGCTAACAGAGGCGGATATTCATGTGATATAGTATTCCATACAAAATTGCCGGCATTAAATAAAACATTTATTAATATAACATCAATTCTCTTTAATCTAATCAAAAATTATAAACAAAGTAGTATACCTTCCCGACGGACACCCTGTATAACAATAAGATGGTGCTTCATTGCTTAGACTTTATATTCAAAACTTACGAAGCGAAGCGAATCGTTTATAAATTTTACATAGAGAAGAAATCGCTCTGCAGCATTTATAACGTTTTGAACCACATGCGGTGATGACAAGTTACGAGTATATGGAGAAGTGTTGCTGACATCTTGTTTAACGGGCACTTCTTAAAAGGCTGCAAAGTATCGTCGGCAAATTTTTAACTTATTCTCTTTCTCAAAATTTTAATTCTTTGTCCTAGAAGTCTGGCACTGGAACTTTGATCTCCTTAGGTTTTTTCCTGAAATTCGTTTTCTTCTCAATGCCGGTTGTAGTGGATATTCTTAAAATGTGTTAGAAGACAGGATCATTAAAATGTAAACAAGTGAATTGAGGTTTGTTTTACCACCGTTTCAATGAATTCGGTATTTAACCAGTAGACTTTAGAAAGGAGTGTCTAAATTTTTCTTTTTTTCTAAAAATTCCTTGTTTTTCATAAATTTAACCTAAATTTTAATAATTTTTTTATTAATTCTACTATTCGTATACGGTGGTAGTTAATAAATTACCGGAAAATGTCATCCCAACCTATATAATTTTTTTGAAAAATTATAAAAATACGAATTTACATTGAAAAAAACCCGGAGTTCACATATTATTGTAAAATTGTTTTCCAAAACAGCGAAATGTCTGGCGATGTATTTACTAATATCCAATCTAACAATAACGCAAATTTTAAATAAAACAATTGAATTGTTTCTCTGACTGTATGACATGTGGCGCCGTCTTGTTGAAACCACATGCCCTCCACATTCATTTCTTCAATTGTAGGCACGAAAAGACTGGTTATCATTTCACGATACCGAACACCATTGACTGTTTGCGCTTGACATGCCTTATTTCCATAAAAAAAAAGGTCCAATGATTCCTCCAGCCCAAAATCCACACCACACAGTGACACGTTGAGGATGCATTTGCTTGTCAAGAAACACTCGAGGATTTCCTCACCCCAAATGCGACAGTTCTGCCTATTGACGAAGCCATCAAGATGGAAATGGGCCTGGTCACTGAAGATGATTTTATCGGCAAAATCAGCATTTTCATGTTGTATCTCCAATATCCAATTAACGAACTCCCTTCCATGTCCATGTCCCCCCCCTGTCCATGATCAGCTGGCTTTAGTTCCTGAGTCAATTGAACTTTCTATGCATGAAGATGCAAATATTTCGTCAAAATTCGCTGCATTGTGGATTTGGAGACACCAATTTGCTGTGCTCAGTGTCGAATTGAGGTGGATGGAGTTTGAGCGACATCATCATGTACAGCTGCGACATTTTCGGTCGATCGACCTTGTCGAAGACGCGTTGTTGTCTTTACATCACCAACAGACCCAGTTTTGGCAAATTTATCCATTAATCTCTTTACAGTTGACTCTTCTGGAGCATTATTGTGACCCCAGATTGATCGCAATTTGCGAACTGTATTCACAAAACTTTCACCATTTTGGTAAAACAATTTCACAATGAGAATGCGTTGCTCATTCGTGTAGCGCTCCATTTTTACTAACCTCGTACCTTCTACTAGCAAACAATAACAATTGTTCAAATGTCAAACAATGACACTTCGAATGGCGCCAAATTTAAAACTTGCGTTTTTGTTTGGACATCCTTTATTAACTAAAAAAATTTAATAAGTTCTTGAAGATTTTAATTGATTTTGTTTTTCAAATTCTTCAACTTTGCTTTATCACAACGTGTAGTGAAAGTGATATGCTGGAATTTTCTTCCAAATAAGTTTATTCAAAAGTACAAACCTTTGTCCGTAAATTTCAACTTCATAACGATAGTAAGCAGTGCCATCGAGTTGAAAAACTAAAAAGACACTTCTAGCATAAATTTCTTTTAAAAATATAAGTAGAACTTTAACAAAAAGATGAAGAATATTACGAACCTGACATGTTTTATGTCGCAATAATTTATAATATCAATAATTTATAATATCACCTAAAAATATTTGAATACCACTAAAAGATTAAAAAGAAAATTTTAAATATAATTTTAATTCGCAAATGCAATTGCAACTATATGTTAAAAATAAAAATAATATTTTTTTCCCAAAAAATATATATAACAGAAGTAATAATAATTGTTTTTTTCTTTTTATATTTTCAGGTAAATTTTTACAAATACATGACAGCTGAAGAATGAAAGTATGTTAAAATCATAAGCTGTATAAGTGCATTATTCGCATAAGGTTTGTTACCACAATGAAATTTTATCTTTTCCAAATGATCATTAAATATCATGAAAAATTGCTCACAAAGAATAAGAAATAAGTGAAAAACCGTCCAACAAGTGAAGTGAAATTTCGACCAAAAAAAAAAAATATAAAATGAAATATTGGCCAAATTTTTATAAATACAAAAATCGCCCATACGTGCAATGCTTTAAAAGAAATGTTGAAACAACAAATGTTATAAAGGGTGTCGCATAAGTAACGTTAACGGCGAATACGTTCTTGTGCATCAGTTGATTTTAACTCGTGAACCAATTTCATCTTATATGGGGAAAGATGTAACATTTGTAAAATTCTTTGCAAAGACCGCCTAGACATCTCTAACTGCTGAAAACGTCGCCGTCGTGGAAGTTACGGGGTTTTCCTCCATACTTTCTTGCACTCGAGCAATGGTCACTTCGAACTGCACGAGGTCTTCCAGCACGCGGAAGATCACATTTCGCATTTCGAACATGGAAGAAATTTCGATATGATCTGAATAATCGAATGCTGACTTTCAAAGTAAAATTGAACAACTTTGGTTCTCTTTTCCAAGTATTATTTAAGTAATTCTGTAGAGATACGAAAAAAAAGACTTAAGCAAAAAATGTATTCACTGATCAAATCTTAACGTTACTTATGCGCCACCCTATATTTTGTGGTCCTTCCAATGTATGAACTTTTTCATGCTTTTGCATATGAGATTCCATACTTCATGTCATTTTTAAATTATATTTTCGGATAGTTTCAATTCAATACAACTTGAATTCTTCAATTGAAAAGTGTGATTGGGGTTTTCAAAAAATTGGTCAGATATGCTGCGAAAAAAAATCGATGTTTGGCTTCAACTCATAAGGAACCCAAGTTCCTTTCTTTTGAATCTATCCCAACGCATGCAATCGCTTGGAAATGGCACCTACAGTCTTGTCGATTACTCGACTACTCGAACCACTCGAACAAATAATGATAAATGGCTCTATGCGCGGATTAGACCCGCGACCATGTGAACGAAAGTCGCGTGTACTAATCATTGCGCCATTTTATGCATTTAATTGTGTAGAATGATATGGTTTGATGGGTACGAATACTGTTATTGATTAGCGAACGTACAATACGATGAAGAAAAGCCTTCCTTTTTATGTCGCTGAAGTAGTTGTTCACAGGCGAAAAAACGACGCTTAACGTCCCTTGGCTTCAAATCATAAGGAACCCAAGTTCTTTGCTTTGGATTCATTTCCAATGCATGTAATCGCTTGGGAATGACTTGACGCGTGACTTTTAATACTGAAGCAAGTTCTACCTGCATTTGGCACGGATCCCCATCTAGCAATGCCGTCAATTCAGTGTCTTCGAGGGGTTTTCGTCTTCCTTCACGCGAATGGCCGGCCGTTAACATCAAAATCACCGTCTTTAAAGCAATGGAACCAATCTTGATGCGTTGTTTC
>JAHXMU010025037.1:7447-20870 GCA_019455685.1 Philornis downsi
TGGTAAGTATAAAATAATAAAATTCTCAACAATGCATTAATATTTTCCTCATCTAGTTAAAAAACATCAACAATGCAACAGTTGCATACTCTGGTGGGGCATATAGAGGAGAATCCAGAGTTTGCCAGCGGAACGCCGGTATTTGGAAGAAACAAATTTCCGGTCGACGATGAATGGATTAAAATATCCACAAAACTTAATGCCTTGGGGCCACCAACACGCACCGTTGCTGAGTGGAAGAAGGTTGGTTTGTATGTGTGTTTTTGTGTAACAGGTGCTGAGACGATGGCTGTGAGAAATTAAAAAGTTGATGGGCATTAGCTTTTCATGATGAAAATATGACGTCCATTGGCTTTTCATGAAGTAAAGTTGACATTGGCTTTTCATGATGAAAATATGACGTTCATAGAATTTTTATGAAGAAAAGTTGATGTTCTTCATGAAAAGTCGATGGATCTCATATTTTCATCATGAAAAGCCAATGTCCATCAACTTTTCTTGGAGAATAGTTAATGTCCATTGGCTTTTTATGAAGAACATCAATTTTTCTTAATAAAAAGTCGATAGGCGTCATATTTTCATCATGAAAAGCCAATGTCCATCAACTTTTTTCTTTTGTCTGAAAAGTTTGCTTATATAATGAAACTTAACGTAATACAAACGAAACGTAACGTAATAATACACAGCGAAAATTTTAGAAAACGTCATTAGCAACTCTAAAAATTGAATTCTTTTATAATAATATTAATAGTTATTTCTTTTTGCATAAATTTAATAAAATGAATTCTATAAATTTCCTACAATACGCAAGGTTTTTTTTATAGATTTGTTTCGATGTTTCGTCTTGTAGCTGCAGCCCCCCAAGTCTCCTTCCTCAGTTTCTTTTTCTTCGTCTATTTCCTCTTCTACATCAATTTCTGGTTCGCTACATTTATGGAATGTGAAAGTTAACACGATCATCGTCGATCCATAAAAATTGACGGACTATTCTAGCCATGTGTTATGACAGCACGTACCACATGTATGTATGCTCAAAGTAAAAGAGCAGAAACTAAATGAATCAAGTGATCGCCGTGGGCGTATGCCTTTTGAATGAGTCATAAAATTTGAGAACAGCAATGCATCGAATTATGTTCGATGGAAACCACTAAAAGTTAAATGAAAATAATGGGCCATACGTGAGAAATTGGATATCGTAAGAATACAAAATTGTAAACAGTTTTTAAAAGAACAATGGAACATATATCTGAGGCCATCTGTGCATCATGTTACACAGATGCAGAACAAAGAAACGTTAAAGTAAGCCGAGGTATTGTTAGAAACAAATCATATTGAATAAATCAGATCTTAACTTACATCCAAGCAAGACAGAAGCATTTCATTCCAACTTAGAAGATTTCGGCTTACATCCAAACAGGATTGAAGTGGTTCAACTGAACTTTGGTGATCTTGTGCAATTGGGCTTACACCACGAAAAGGTGTAAGGAAAGTGGCTAAGTCTCAAATAAGAAATACAAGAGTTGTGAAGAAGCAAATGGCTAGACCGCTCTTCCCCGTAGTTTGTTCTTTTTTTTAACAACCTGTGTGTTTTAATTTCTGACTACATACCGATTGTGGACGGCGACGTTATAATTTGGCGAGAGTACCATTATTTACGACATACCCCGAATTTAAGAATGTACTTCGAAATCGCAGATGAGACCAAATACAATACCAAATACTGAATTCCGATGTAATCCGTATTAAGACACTTTTGGCATCTCTGGAAATTCACCATAGACATTCTAGAAGCATAAATATATTGGGAACAGCTCTTAAAGTGATTGCTGAGACGCCAGATTTCAATGACATTGAAAATATAAAGTTTAAACAACATGAACTTATAGATTCGGAGAACAGACATATAATGATAAACACAAAAACACGGGACCAAATAAATAAATTGACAGATGGTGTCAATAACATTATTGAAAACTCAAAACGCAAACAGACTGATACGGGCCACTTATATGAGGCATTACTAGCGAGAAATAGGATTATAATTGCCGAGCTCGAAACAATGACATTGTCAGTCACCCTTGCAAAAATTGGGATGATAAATCTCATCCCACTCGTACTGTATACGAGTATAACTAATTTAATAGAACTATCATACATCAATGTCTTACTAGATAATAAGCTATTGTATTTTGTAATTAAGTACCCCAAGCCTAGATTAGAGTGTAAGAAAATTACTCTATTCCCCGTTTAACACAATAAGACGATATTGCAACTCGCTGAAAGCAACAATGTTGCCAATTGCGATACTACGTCGTTTTGCAAAGAGTTATCGGATCCAACATTTGCTCAATAACTTCACCCAGGGACTACGGCTAACTGTAGCACTCAACATAGTCACCTTGAGCCATTATTTTTTTTTTTAAATTCTGTATTTATTACAATCTGTCCTTGGGCATTCAGTAATATTTGCATTGGCCTACATACTACTTATATACTAAAATTTTATTTTTATTCGGGAACACTTCCTTGAGTGTCCCTACTGCTATATTCGTCCTGAGTAGCCAGGTCCTGTGTGGTTCTCCTCCTTAGTCTGGTAAATAATGGTGTTTCGTTTATCAGATTGGACGCCAGCTGATTCGGATGTTGTTGAATACGATTCATGTATCTAGCGGAGTATTTTTGGACTTCTTCCTTAATGAAGGGTGTTTTCAATTCTCTATGCAATTGTTTGTTTGAGAAGTATCTGGGTGCACCGATAATAGTTCGCAGTATTTTGGATTGAAAGCGTTGCAATATTTCAAGGTTGGAGTTTGCTGCAGTCCCTCATAACTGGATTCCATATGTCCATATGGGTTTTAAGACACATATATATATTTTCAATTTGTTATCTAGGGATAATTTGGATTTGCCATTCAAAAGCCAATTTAAGGCCAGTCTTTTTGTAAATATATGCTTTCTCCAAGTCAGTGTTCTGTGCAAATAAATGCCTAGATACTTCGCATCATTTGCTTGAGGTATTTCAACATTATTAAAAGACACGGGAGGGCAACATCCTCTCCGAAGTGTAAACGTTACCTGAACCGATTTTCCACAAACAGCAACGCATCGTCAGCAAATAGAGCCAGCTTTCCTTTCTCAACTACTTCACACATATCATTAATATATATTGCAAAAAGTAAAGGTCCCAATATTGAACCCTGAGGAACACCAAGATCAACTAACTTCAACGGTGAAAAAACATTTTGTATTCTTGTTTTTTGTGTCCTTCCGCTAAGGTAGCTCTTAAACCATTTTGCAGCATTCTGCCCAACACCATATTTATTCAGCTTCATAATGAGTATATTTCTGTCTATAGTCTCGAAGGCACGTTTCAAATCCAAGAAAACGCATAATGTAACTTTTTTAGCCGCCACTGATTCTTTCCACGATGTTATAACCATATTGAGCGCGGACTCACATGAATGTCCTTTTCTAAACCCAGATTGATTCTCATATATTAAATTGTTTTCTTCAAAGTATGCTTCTATTTGGTCATGCGCCATCCGTTCTAATAATTTCTCATGTACCGGCAACATGTTAATTGGCCTAAAATCTTCACATTTTTTTGAGTTTTTTACTTTCTGTATTGGTATAACCACCGAATACTTCCAACTGTCTGGTACAATACCTGTTTGAAATGACTTGTTTATTATTGTCAATAAGCTGTTACCAATTACATTGAAGCAGTCTATTATCAAGTTCGGACTGATGAAGTTAAAGTCTTGTTTCTTTTTCATTTTCCACAACGCGGCTTTTAAATCAATTAAGGTTATAGGCTCAAACTCAAAATTAAGTGCAGTTTCTGTTATTATATTTGTATATGGCACTAAAGCAATTGTATTATGTATTAACCAGACACTATCTATGAAAAATATGTTAAATCGATTCGCTATTATCACAGTGTCCATTTCATTTCTATTATCAAATATTATATCTTTAATATCTTCTCTGTCTTTTTTTAATACAAATTTTTTTATTTCCTTCCACATTCCTTTTTGATCATTACACCGTATTATTCTATTCTGAATGTATGTTCTTTTAGCTTTTCGCAACGTGCTTTTATATTTGTTTCTAGCCACCTTGTACAGGTGCCAATCCGCAATACTTCTGGTTAGCTGCGCTTTCTTTCTTAAATTGGTTTTTAAAACCTTTTTACCATGAATGTCACTATTATACCATCTTTTATCATTATTGTAAGTTTGTACTTGTTTTTCTTCCACATATTTATTCACAACTTTTAATAGTTTATTTGAAAACTCATTTCCTTGATCATTTAAATTCAAACTGTTGTTAATATCATATAACCCTTCCAGAATCATTGATGTACATAACTGGTTTTTATTATATTTTAAAAATTTTACTGTTCTCTTTACATTTTTCTTATCATTTAGAAACCCCTCAAAACTTATAATAAGAGATTCATGATCACTTATTGCTGTTGCTGAATCAATTTTATATTTAATATTTATAACATTTGAAAAAACCAAGTCTATAATCGTTTGTGATGTTGGAGTTATTCTTGTTGGTTTTTTTATTATTTGTTTATAACCATTTTCATTCGATATTATAATTAATTCTTTAGTATATACATCACTGCTGTTACTCCAGTTAATATTAAAGTCACCCATTACACAAGATTCATACTCCAATTCATTTAAGTAATCCATTAATACTGAAAAATGTTCACAAAACATTCGCTTTGACGAACTCGGTGATCTATATAATCCCACAATTAAAACAGCTTTGTTCATGTGCCACACTTTCACTACCATCCACCAAATATCATTGTCTACTTTATTTACCGATAATATTTCATATTGATAACAAATATTTATATAAATTACAACACCACCAGTATGTCTAGATTCATTGTCACATCTTATTGTGTTATAATCAATTATTTCAATTTCATTATCCATAATATCTTCTGTAGTACGGGTTTCAGTTAAAACCATAATATCAAATTTGTTATTACTGCAAATATATCTTAATTCTTCAATATTGGTTATTAAGCTCTGAATATTTTGGCACATTACTATTAACTCATTTTATTGCTATATTTGTATTCTGTTTTTTTTCAGTTTCAATTTTTTTTTATAAAAATAGGACAATCTTTGCTACGACAATCATGAGTTGTATTTAAGTTTAACTTTAATTTTATATTAGCCTGTTCACAATTATTACATTTGGCAGCATTGCTACATTCCTTATCAATATGATCTTCAGCACATCTTGGACAGACTCTTCTATTCTTACATTCACTAGCTTTGTGATTGTATCCCCAACAGTTATAACATCTTTTTACAAACACATATGGGTACACTTTGCAAGAATCCCAACCGATACTAATCGTTTGTTTTTCTGTTATGTATTGATAATTATCAGCATTTGTTTTTATCACTGCTCTGTATGGATTATAACGTTGACTTCGTACTTTGAAAAAATGCACACATTCTATATTATCTTTAATATCATTTTGATTTTTAACTGCCGTCTCTATTTTATCTTTTTCCCATTGAGAGCTAATACCCGTAACAAGGAGATAGGGCTCTTTTCTCTTTGGGATTTTTACTGTATACTCATTAGCAAGCTTCTTTTTCACCTCGTTCTCAATTTTTTTCCTAGATTCTTCGTCTTCACAATTTATTGCTATCGCACCATCTTTTCGATTGTGTACACTTTGCACCTTTAACGACAGTGATAATGGATCAATAACATTTCTTATTACTTCTTTTGTTTCATCACTCTTTTGTGTATTTATTGGCGTTATTATTACCGGTTGTTCATTTCTAACAGCCACTGCATATGTTATTTTTTGCTTCCGCTCTCCTTGTTCTGGTTTTTTTTACATTTACCGCATCCATACATTTATTTTTTAAATTTTGCATTTCTTCGTTATTCTTCATTATTAGACTTTTTATCTCCACCATGTTTTCATAAATGTTTTTCATCATATTTTGACATTTTGTACACATAAATAGAATGTATTCTTTTTCTTTTATGCTTCTACAATCGTACTCAGACAAGTCAACACAATTTGGATGAAATAATCCGTTACAATATCCGTTGCATATTATACTGTCTTTTTCTCGCCTTAAGGGCTTATCACACTTTTGGCATGAAGCCATTTCGTTTATTTTTTTTAATATTCAATAATCACTGTTTTCCTTCTTTAGATTTTGTTTTCACAAATAAAATAAAATATGTATATATTTAATTGTATTTAATTGAATATATTATATGTATTTTTTCTGTATTAAACCACAGCTATAGTAAAAACACATCCGTTCTCTTCGACGTTTATTACATTACATTAGTTGCGTATAGAAAAATAATCCTTACGGGTAAAATGAGTTTCAGAGACAAGCAGAATGTCGATATTATGCATATCTACAAGTGTTTTGACTTCCAGGTTGTGTTTAGATAATCCGTTTGCATTCCATAAGACTATTATCAATCGATCGAATTTATGGCATTTTAGACAGAGTTACTAACATTGTAGTCATTGCAGTCATTTGCTGCATCATCTGCTTCATTACCGCCATCATTTCGCAGAATTCATCAGTGAGTGTAGTAATCAATATGCTCTCTATTGGATTTGTATTAAGTTCTCTTATATTATGTCTTGGATTGTTTCCGTTTCTAGCGGTTTCTGCATATTTGAATCCATGGCGCCTTTCGGCAGCCTTGCCTTGTAGAGTAATTTGCCGGGTAATTTGCACCTAAGGAAAAGTGCCTAGCAAGGGGCTGCCAGGTTGCTTTACAGCAATAAGAGGGGCTGACTCTACGGGACCTGACCAGGGGTGTTTGTCAGGCTGCTTGCCAGCTTTACGAGGGCCTGGTAAAACGGGGAAATAACCAGGAGGTTGCGTAAAGGTAACATTTTCATCAGAAACAACGCGAGATGTTGTTTTGTGCTGGGCAGAATTATCGGCTCTTTTGGCCGAAGGGGTTTTATTGGGGTTAATGATCTTTTGATAGACCTGGCAACCTTTAAAATTTGCGGGGTGATTTCCCTCACATAAAACACATTTTACATCTGCAGTTGGAGCTTTTCGAGAACAATTTATTGATAGATGCTCTCCAGCGCATTTAATGCACTTGGGTTTTCTATGGCACCCAGCCTTAGTATGTCCGTAGTGTTGACAATTAGAACATTGCACGATTTCCCTCGTAGGTCGAGGGGGTTCAAAAGACACGATAGTGTTAAGCAATCTTGGGGCTCTAATTCAATCCTAAACAATGACAAGGGAAGTTGGGTATACCTGCTTTTTATATTATGGACATATTTGACGTTGTGTCCTAAATTTGTAAGAGCATCAACAATATCCTCCGCATCTATCGAATAATGCAGATTTCTTAACACTACTTTAAAATTTCTTTCCTCTTTCAATTTATAAGTGTAGAATTCTGTATTTTTATTTTCCAAAACTTTCACAATTTTCGAAAAGAATTCCGGGGTTTTGGGTAGTATTTTCACTTTATTGTGGTTTAGTACCTTAAGAACGTATCCTTCATTTACTTTTTCGTTGAGTTCTTTAATTAGTGGTTGGATTTTGACTACACCATCAACAAAAATTGGAGGTTTGTGAACGACTTCCTTTTGTTTAATCTGTTCATCGACTTCAAGCCCAGAAAATCGATTCTGATTTTTTGGTCGATCACCCAACCAGTACTCATCCAAAGTGGCCTGTTTCCGATTTTTCGGGGATGAGTTTGGACTGCGAGGCCTTTTTGATAGAACTTCGGTCCAGGAGTTTCCAGTCTCCTCGGATGCAATGGGTTCATTATGAGAAATTACAATCTCATAACGATTTCTAGCATTTCCTGGCGTAAGGGAATTTACATTTGGACTATTAAGTACTGGTGTCATTACAGTTTTAGTGAGATTCGGTATTGTTAACGATTTTGGCGTGTTAACTGAGAGTTCCCCAACTGGGGGAGTAGACACGGTAACCCTGTCCATTTATAAATACGCCTAAAGGTATGCTAAACCCTGCGTGTAGTTGCACTATATTTGTACTATTTTTTTTTTGTACGAATCACACAATTCAGCTAAACAGCTGTTGATGTGATTCGCAAAAACAAAAACACAAGCACGTACTGCGGATGCCCGCAAAGCAATTTTGTTTAAATACTCTCACCTGGGAAAAGATGGATATAATTTAGACTTTTTATTAATTTTGGAGGACTTATAAAAATAGCTAGTACTACTAGCACGCACTGAGATGGGTATAAACCTTATAAACTTGTTGTTTTTACGGAGCCAACAATCTTGCACTTGTTGTTAAACAGTGTTGCTAACTTCTCCTGTGTGAGCCATTAATGATTGTCGACGATGGCGTTATGATCATCAACGATGATACAGTCATAGTAAAGAATACCGATGGATCAGTTACGACGGTTACCGGGACTTATTTAATCACCTTTGACAATGAGATCGAAGTTAACGGGTCCAATTACAAGAACCGGAAGGGCGTTCTAAAGAAAACACCAACCTCGGCAACGACTGTGATTCTCAATATTACCGGTCATCAAGAAAAATTGAGTTTTCCCTATCTTCAGAGATTAAATATACAAAACTTACGCTACATTCATGAGGTAAAGGAGAAAAAAATCACAGGCCCTGTAGCTCCCAGCCTTGTAACTCTCACGATGTTACTTATCTGTTTCATTATCTTCAAGGCTCATCAACGATGAGTTATAAAACGTCATGACATCAAGGCGGTCATTGATAGTTACAAAAAGCCCGAGGACGGCCCTCACTTAAGTGGACGGCCCTCGACAACAGAAAATATGTTCCACTCTAATGACGGTTCTACGAAATGACAAGCTAGCAAAGTAAAACGGATATCGTCAACCAAACACCATCGACGATAACAAAAATAAACTGCAATACAGGCAACATACTATTCCCAGCATTGTCACTGGCGGCAACACTCCACACGAGGAGTAATATCAGCAGTTTCAACATCGACAGTTTGGGAACTAATATAGGGTGGGATAGTGTTTAAGTTTATTTTGTAAGCTTAGTTTTATAAGTAAACTCATAATAAAAGGTTGTCGAAGCGACGAACTCCTTAATTTGCACATGTTGTGCAATGCAAAACACGCATTAATTATTAACGTAGCTTTGTGTGGTTCATAATGAAGACCTCGAGACTAAATGACGCACCGGAATCTATTCTTTAGTACGCCAAAGTAACGCTCTAGAACATTACGTGCGCTAGTGTGTTTTTTGTTACTCTGATTCCGGAATGGTGTAATCAGATGTGATTTCAATTTGCAACCGGCATCTCCTAAAAAGGGCAAATAGCAATAAAGTTAACATTCTATTTCAAATGAAATTTACCGAGAATCCATGTATTTCGTTGACCATTTTCACATCTAGTTTTAAGGAGTTGGTCCACAACGCTCAGCTCTAAAATAAATGCATCATGGTTAGCATCAGAATGCCTTGCATCTAAGTACATAATTATGCCTTTGTGATCACAAATCTGATGTAAAAAAAAGAAATTTAACACATTGCAAAAATTTAATTTTAACAAAAGAGTTGAGATCACCTTTCCAAAGCAAAAAGTTTGCAAGACATATTTATAAATAAACTTACCATCCTGGTGATTTTATGCAAATGTGCGTTCAATCCAGGCATCCGATGATTCCAGGAACCCAGTTGATTCAAAGAATGCCTCCTTAATTAGATGTTCCTTCTCAGGGGGAACCATTTGTATATATTGGGTACAAATGTGACCCTCAGAAAAATCGAGGCACTCGCAATAATCCTACAGACGGTAGACTTACTTGTTGAGGACACGATTTCATTTCCCACAGTCTCTTGATAGCTTCCTGTAGCCAAGGAGATGTGGGGGATGTACCTAGTCCTGCCACATGTTCTGTTACACAATTTCCAGCGCTTATCGCTCAAAACTTCTTGCGGGAATAGAACCTTTAACTTTTTTTCAGAACACATGCACTGATTAGTGAAGAATACTAGTCAGTTTGGTTTCAGTTTGCAATCTATTAACATGGAGTGGGGCGTTAAAGAGAATCGAGTCGGCGTAATAGCGTTGCGTATGTGCGGAAAGAGTGCTGGCCAAATTTTCGAGTTGCTAAAACCACTCGGAATATCAAGAATGTTCGTTTATCGTGCTATTGCTCGCTTCGGCGAATTGTCTGGAGTAGAAGACAGGCCAAAAAGTAGTCGCCCGCGCGTTGTCCGTACGAGTGCGGTAGTAAAGGCAGTGCGTGAAAGAATTCGGAGAAATCCCCTTAGAAAGCAGAAAATCATGTCCAAGGAATTGGATATATCAACCAGATCCGTGTCTAGGCTGATTCGGGTTGATCTGCATATGAAAGCCTATCGTCGGTCCACGGGGCATCTTCTAACTCCTCAGCTAAAAAAAAATTAGGCTGGAAAGATGCAAGCGACTTTTGCAGTGGCACGCGGACAATGGCCATGAAAACATTCTGTTTACGGATGAGAAAATTTTTACCGTGGAAGAAGTTTTCAACAAACAAAATGACAAGATTTATGCCACTTCATCTAAGGAAGCGAAAAAAGTTGTTCCAAGGGTTCAACGTGGCCATCATCCCTCTTCCGTAATGGTTTGGTGGGGGTCTCCCTCCATGGTGTCACATCCCTCCATTTCTGTGAAAAGGGCGTAAAAACTGGTGCAAAGGTTTACCAAAAAGATGTGTTAGAGGGTGTTGTGAAGGGTTTGACCAATACCCTTTTCAATGGACGTAGATGGATCTTCCAACAGTACTCTGCTCCTGCGCACAAAGCTAAAACTACGCAGGAGTGGCTCAGAATCAATATTCCTGGCTTTATAGCAGCAGAAGAGTCCAGATCTCAATCCACTGGATTATGCTTTGTGGTCAGAATTGGAGAATATTGCTTGCAAGACTCCCCACAGAAATTTGGGCAGACTTAAAACAGCATTAACCAGAGCAGCGTTCTCGATCTCCATGGAAATCGTACGTGCGGCTATAGCCCAATGGCCACACCGTTTGAAAGCTTGTGTTAAAGCAAAAGGCGGCCATTTCGAGTGAATACAATTTTTTTTAATAACCAATATTGTCTTCTAATAAATGAAATAATTTTGAGTACAATATGAATATTGGTTTTTTTTATCGCGTTTTATACTTGTAACAGAACATATGGCAGGACTAGGTAGCTATAAGACGAAAACCTTGCGTATGGTAGGAAACTCATAGAATTTATTTTATTAAATTTATGTATAAAAATATCTATTAATTATGTTATGTATGCCATCCTAAATGCTTACACTTAACAGTTACTGCCGACATTACACCTATATCGCTATCATTAGGCAAAAGCATAGGCAGTCTCTTCGCAAACGTCAACCACACAGCACGTCTCATCATAATTCCGCATAATAGCTTAAGATAATTTGTAACAACATACACACACACATATATAATAACACATTGCTACATCCAACACATATTTTTAACACTGGCGCAGTCGGTAGGATTGTACAAGTGAGTTTGTGTGTCGTTCCGTTACTTTGAACGACACGTTACTTGTCAGTACCATTATCATAAGTGCTGCAGCGGATATAAAGCAGAAGGAGCAACATGGCTTTAGTTGGAACTTTAGAAGTTTTTGACATAAGTCTCCCTCACAAATGGACATCATATATCGATCGGTTCGAGTTATTTATGCTGGCCAATGATGTTCAGGAGGAAGATCGTCAAAAGGCAGCGTTCCTTACACTACCAGGAGCCCCACTATATAACCTCCTGACATCGTTGGCATCACCAAAACAGGTTAGTCAACTGAATTTTCCTGAAATTAAATTAATTCTAACGTCACATTTTTTACCTCGCCCATCGGAAATTTCGGCATTTTTCCATTTCCATAAACGGTATAAACATCCGGACGAGTCCGTCAGCAATTATATTGCAGCGCTACGTACCCTGGATGTAGATTGCAATTTCGGATCGTTGCTCGACAGAATGCTCCAAGACCGTTTCGTATGTGGAATGAAAGATGAGGGTCTACAGAGATGTTTCCTGGCCGAGAGTAATCTGACAGTGCATAAGGCTATAGATCGCGCTTTGTCAAGCGAGGCCGCCGCTAGAAGTGGCTTGTCCATGAAGCACCCCGACGAGTCAGTGCATGCCGTAAGGTCGGGACATAATCGTTGCAGAAGGAAGAACACCTACGACGACAGTCAATAGAAATCATAACAGTGTGGGGGTTGTGGTGGTCAACATCCGCGCAAACAATGCCCATACCGTGAGGCCGTCTGTAATTCCTGTGGCATTAAAGGGCACCTACAAAAAGTTTGCCGCCGCTCATCAAGGGAGTCGAACGGAAATTCAAAGACGCCAAAATCATCAAAGTTGCGTCAAGGGTTTGCAAGAGGCAAAACGCACCAAGCTTCGATTAACCAGATCTGGCCGCTGGTCAGCCAGAAGAAAACCGCGGCTATCACGATTAACAATCGTACATGTGCCTTCGAAGTGGATTCTGGCTCGCCTGTAACTATAATGACGGAAAGAACGTTCCGGGATGTCTGGTCAGCTGCAAGGCCGTGACTTAAACCTGAGAGACTACCAACAAAATAAAATTCCGATCAGAGGAGTAATTGACGTGTCAGTTGTATACAATCGTCGTAAAATTGACAATCTTCCTTTAATTATTGCCGAAGGTGGTGGTTCTAACCTTATTGGCTGCAACTGGTTCGAGCCATTAGGGATTCGTATTGAAGGAGTGTTTGCTGTCAACACCAGCAAAAACATCAAGAGTGTTCTGAGTAAGTACGAAAAGTTGTTTGATTCAACACTGGGTTGTTACACTGGTCCATCAGTGTCACTCCAAATCGATCCAACGGTGACCCCAATACGTCTGCCACCTCGCCGCATACTTTTTGCCTTAAAGGGTCAAGTAGAAGAAGAAATTAACCGTTTGTGCAATCAGGGCATTTTGCAACCAATTGACTACTCCGAATAGGCCACACCGATAGTTCCTGTAGTTAAGAAGTCAACGTTAAACAAAG
Source organism: Philornis downsi (assembly GCA_019455685.1). Taxonomy (NCBI): domain Eukaryota; kingdom Metazoa; phylum Arthropoda; class Insecta; order Diptera; family Muscidae; genus Philornis; species Philornis downsi. Next base: position 20,515 of record JAHXMU010025037.1, read on the forward strand.
AAGTCAAACCGCATTGCCATCAAATTCCTGCGGTCAACACCCTACTAGCGTCAATCGAAGGTGGATACATTTTTGCAAAAATTGATTTAGCCCAGGCGTATCAACAGCTGAGGGTCGATGAGCAGTCAGCCATGCTGCAAACAGTAGTAACGCATAAGGGTGCGTTCAAAGTTACAAGGCTACAATTTGGCATCTCGTCGGCGCCTGGCATTTTTCAAAGCTGCATCGAAAATATATTACAAAATATTCCGGGCGTTTTACCATATTTCGACGACATTGTGGTTATGGGCAAGTCAGAGGACGAACTCGCGTTGAGATTAGAGGAAGTTCTCTCACGTTTCAATAAAGCTGGGCTA
>JAHXMU010025038.1:0-22372 GCA_019455685.1 Philornis downsi
GTGGCATTAGACCAACCATATCGTATAAATCACCTTGTGTGTTAGTTTTCGGTAGCAAATGGGAGAGGCCAATATTGGGGCAAGCTGAGATGCATAAACAGAGCACGAAAAGTTTTTAATGGGTTAGCCGATAACAGAATAACGCCGTATTGTACGGCAAACGCAAAATCCGCACGCGTTTTTGAACTAAAAGGCTAGTATAAAATTGTACAAAATTTAGTAATGAAAAGATGTCTAAAACATGCCTGCTATATGATGTAATTGAGAAAGGAAGTTTTCAAAAGGAACCTGTTTATAAAGTTAATGACATATCTGTTGTACGCATAAAATGTACCTCAATATAAAAACATTGCGATTTGTGTTAAAAACATAGAGACATATCGAGATTTGGAAATGATAATCTGCAATTAATCGGTTTATACAATAGTGGCTTTGATACAACAGTTTGCAATGCATTAAGGATTTTCATTCAAACTGTTCAACTAGTGTAGTTCCGAATGATTTAAATGCCAAAACTTTTGTATGAAAATATTTTGAAATTGTGTAAATTCTGGGGTTTTCGAGATATACGACATACAGGGTTGCCCATATTCGACGGACCCATGTTTTTAAAAAAAACATCAAAGAAAAAAAATAAAAATTTGGCGGTTGGCAATCTTATTCATTTAATTTGTTCCAAGTAGATTTGTTTACATCAATTTTTGAATATGATATCTCTCAAATGGCCGCCTCTGGCGTTGATGGCGTATTGTGCCCTTTTTGTAGCATTTTCCATCGTTTTCGCCAACATTTCGGCCGGAATAGCGGCTATTTCTTCACGAATGTTGTCCTTGAGCTCTTCTACGGTCCTTGGCTTGTTAACGTAAACCTTTGACTTCAAATGTCCCCACAAGAAGAAGTCAGCGGGCGTCAAATCGGGCGAACGCGGTGGTCAGTCCAAATCACCACTTTTCGACATCAAACGGCCCGGAAACAAATTCTTCAGAAAATCGATTGTTATGCGACTTGTGTGCGGTGGAGCGCCGTCTTGTTGAAACCAGAACTGCCTCATACGCTTTCGACGAATAATTGGCATCACAAAATTGGTCATCATGTCGCGATAACAGCACGGCCATTTTCGTTTTGGAAGAAAAACGGCCCAATGACCGTTTTCGCACTAACGCCGCACCAAACTGTGACTTTTTCGTCATGAAGAGGCAATTCTTGAATCTCCTGAGGATTTTCAGTGGCGTAAATACGGCAATTTTGCTTATTTACGGTCCCATTCAATGTGAAATGGGCTTCATCGGACATGATAATTTTGTTCCAAAATTGCTCGTCATCATCGGCCATTTCGATGACTCGTTGGGCCCATTCCAATCGACGAGGCTTATCCGCAGGCAACAATCTTTGCGTCAATTGAATTTTGTACGGGAACAATTGCAAATCAACGCGAATAATCCGTTGTAAAGTGGACCGAGCCATGCCCAACTGCTGAGAACGGCGTTTTTGGGATGTTCTTGGGGACCTCTCAACACTGGCTCGTACGGCAGCGATATTCTCGGCCGATCGCCTTGGTCGACTTTTATTTGGCCTCTTCGGATTAGAAAGAGCCTCACCAGTCGAAAATTTTTCGTATAAACGCTTAATGGTGTTCTTAGAAGGCGCACTTCTCACATTTTTTAATATTTTAAAAACACGTTGAGTTTTCACAATTGACTTCTTCTGTTGAATGTAAATTTCAACTATTTCAGAGCGCTCGCGTGGCTTGTATTGTTCCATGGTAAAAATCTGCTTGGACTGACGCTTCAAACGCGGTATGTCATTAAGCGATCTGACATCTCTGTCAAAAGTTATGGCGTTGCCAGATGGGTCCGTCGAATATGGTCAACCCTGTACTCATGAGTTTGAATGAAAACCAATTTTATATCTATATATATAAAAATCAATTGCTGTGCGTTAGTCTCGCTAAAGCTCGAGAACGGTTGAACCGATTTGGCTCATTTTGGTCTTAAATTATTGGTAGAGTATTCCGGAAGGTTTAAAAGGTTTTATTTGAAGTGATAGATGGCGTTGGAGATGAGATTTTTGCAATTCATTTTGAAATATATATTCGGCTTGATTCAAATTTCAAATATTTTTGTTTTGTAAAATTGGAACAAATTTTTTCTAAAGTAATCAGAAAAACTTCTTAATACAGGGTGGCGCAATAGAACATGCATATTTAAAAAATAGATTAAAAAATAAATACAAAAGGTATGGTTAAAATAAATCTAAGGCATTGTAGAGTAATAAATGGAGTTTATTTTTTTTAAATAACATCATCTAAATGGTGACCCTCTTTCCGACGGCACTCCTCTAACCGCAAACAAAAATTATTGAAAACTTTCTTCAGTAATACTGCCAGGGAACATCTGCTTCACCACCGCCATGGAGTCATTTGATGTGTGACAGGTAGCTCCATCTTGTTGGAACCAAGTTCTGGAATTCACTATTCTTGAACTTTCAATTTCTGGAGCCAAAAATCCGTCCAACATCTCAACGTAGCGTTCCGTATTAACCGTGACGTTTTGGCCCCGCGCATTTTCGAAGAAAAAAGGACCAATTATTCCTCTGCCAGAGATTGCTGCCCATACTGTCACTTTAGGACTATGCAATGGTTTCTGGTGTTTGATTTTGGGGTTTCCACTGTTCCAGTAACGATAATTTTGACGGTTTACGAACCCATTCATAAGGAAATAAGCCTCGTCAGAGAAAAGGATATTCTCAAAATTGGAAAATCGATTAAGCATTTCATTAGCAAATGCGAGCCTTGCTATGAAGTCAGACTCTTTCAATTCTTGTGTTAATTGCAGCTTATATGGATGCAGTTTAAGATCCAATGTTAAAATTCGTTGCAAACTTCGTTGTGATAATTGTAAGACAGACGATCTCTTTCGAGTCGACATTTGCGGATTTCCTCGTACTGACTCCATAACTCTCTCAACATTGTCTTCGGTCCTAGATGTTCCTGGGCGAACATTTGCTTGAGGTTTAAATGTTGAACCGGCCTCTTCAAAACGCTTTACCCATATTTTAATTAAATTAGCACTCGGAGCTTCACTAATTCGCCGTAGTCCATATTCAGCGCAATATAGTCGCCTAGTAGCAATATATGAACGAGAGTTCTCGTAAAATGCGCGCACGCAAAATGCGCGACGCTTCCCGTCGAAGTGATTCATAGAGACTAAAACTCCATGAGCCCGCCAAGCCAACGATGTAGGTTGGCCACCCCCGCCCCTTTTCTACCCCGCAAAAAAAGATGATGCAATATGCACGTTCTATTGCGCCACCTTGTACATTAAGTCGACCTAAGCAAATCGAAGTTTTTATTTTACGAATTTTTAAAACAGTCTAATGCGTGCAAACGTTGAGAGCACCGTATTTTGTCACCGTATTTGTTTGCTCTTATTTGTGAACCTTCATTGCTCCTGCGTCACCCAGAACGGGAATTTGTTTACTATTTTGCGATGATAGGAAACAGTTGATTCCTTATACGCTCATTCGAGTATAATAAAAAGTAAACAAACAACAATCATGTAACTCTGAACAACAAGAAGGGAAACATTAGCAACATAAAATATATGTATTTATGTATAATGAACTTCTACTCATGCATACTTGGGCATGGTTACATGGTCCAATGTAAACAACTTGTATGTACACTACAAACAACATATCATCGGGCACCTTATCATGGTGTTGCCATCGCAATTTATTAGTTTTACAATTTTTGTTTATAAATTAGTAACAAAAAAAAAAAAGGAGGCAACGCGCTTTAACACCCCAGGATTGCAGCTAACAACAGCACAAGCCCAAGTCCGCATTAGGGCAGACAGGACATTGTTGTGAAAAAATGTATGTTAATTTCACATTTGCCCTTGGTCTGAGGTTTATGTTTTATTTTGTACGTATATTTACAGCAAGATTAAGTATTATAATAAAATATAAATTATATTTTACACACTCATGCTAATGCCGTCGTCTCTCAACGGTCTAAACTGTGCCAAGGGAGGAGGCAAAAGGCAAATTCATATGGAACATAAGAAAGAATTATGTTTCTTCATTGAGATTTAATGACAGCCAAAGTTCTCCGGCTACAAACAAAGTGAAAAAAGATAAAAGTTGTTGTTAATGGAAAAAGGCAATTAATTTGATTTACTGAACTGTTAAGAGAATAACAAACGAAAGCGAAATGACATTTTTATGGAGGCTCCCAATGTAATCTCACTGACCGGATGCCTGGGAAATGGCAAATGGAGAGCAATACGTAGTCAATTAAAGACTAATTAATTTCATGTTAAAATTATGGAGATGGAAACTGCTAGCGCCTGCTGCTGGCTAGGGGGAGAGCAACATCAAAGAACATGAGATTTACTAAGATATCAGGATAAATTTATATTTAATGAAGAAAAATACTCACCAGTACCGGATGTAAATCTACACCGTACATGTCATGCCATTTTACTTTATCCAAATAGTTAAGCTCCGCTGCTGCCGGGGACATGCCCTTTAACTGCTGATGCAGCTCGGAGACCCGAGATTCCAATTCACTACTTTGATTTGGTAGCAAGCGAAATTCGGAAACATATCCTTTGGAATGACGTCTTTGGTCGTAATCACCCAGTTCAGCTGAAATTTGGCAGGAAACGAATACGTTAGAATATGATGCTAAGAACGTTAGGATTTAGATTTAGATTATGAATTTACCACAACTAAAATTAAGATAAAGATATAATATGACTCTTAAAAAAGACGGTAACCAATATGACATTATGAAAATAGAAAAATATGACAACAGAATAAGACAATAAGATAAAATGACAATAAGGCAATGAGACACTAAAGCAATAAAACAATAAGGCTATAAGACAATAAGGCAATAAGACAATAAGGCAATAAGACAATACGACAATTAGACAATAAGACAACAGGACAATAAGACAATAAGACAATAAGGCAATAAGACAATAAGACAATAAAACAATAAGACAAAAGGACAATAGGGCAATAAGACAATAAGGCAGTAAGTCAATAATGTAATAAGACAATAGGGCAATAAGAATATAAGTCAATAAGATAATTAGCCAATAAAGCAATACGACAATAAGGCTATAAGTCAATAGGGCAATAAGGCAATAAGGCAATAAAACAATGAGGCAATAAGACAATAAGGCAATAAGACAATAAGACAATAGGACAATAAGACAATAAGGCAATAAGGCAATAAGACAATATGGCAGTAAGACTATACGGCAATACGCCAATAAGGCAATAAGGCAATAAGGCAATAAGACAATTAGACAATTAGACAATAAGGCAATACGACAATAAGTCAATAGGGCAATAAGACAATAAGACAATAAAACAACGAGGCAATAAGACAATAAGACAATAAGGCAATAAGACAACAAGGCAATAAGACAATATGGCAGTAAGACTATACGGCAATACGCCAATAAGGCAATAAGACAATAAGGCAATAAAGCTTTAAGGCAGTAAGACAATTAGACAATTAGACAATAAGGCAATACGACAATAAGGCTATAAGTCAATAGGGCAATAAGACAATAAAACAATGAGGCAATAAGACAATAAGTCAATAAGACAATAAGGCAATAAGACAATAAGGCAATAAGACAATATGGCAGTGAGACTATACGGCAATACGCCAATAAGGTAATAAGACAATAAGCCAATAAGGCAATACGGCAATAAGGTAATAAGGCAATAAGGCAACAAGACAATAAGACATTAATGCAACAAGGCAATAAGACAATAAGGCAAAAAGCCAATAAAGCAATAAGGCCATAAGACAATTAGACAACAATAGGGCAATAAGGCAATATGGGAATAAAACAATAAGGCAATAAGACAATAAGGCAATAAGACAATACGGCAGTAAAACAATACGGCAATGAGGCAATACGCCAATAAGGCAATAAAACAGTAAGGCAATAAAACAATAAGGCAATAAAACAATAAGGCAATAAGACAATAAGGCAATAAAGCAATACGACAATAAGACCATGAGACAATAAGGCAATAGAACAATACGACAATAACAGAGATAATAATACAGTAATATGAAAATATATGATATAATGGCATTATGATATGATAACAGTATGATAGCACAACAAATAGCGAATTCGCATGACATCTTAAAGTTATAAGTTGTAAAGTCCTATTTAGAGGATAATTGTAGGCATATGAACAGCGATTCGATTTTTTTTTGTTCTACGAAGTTAAAGACGTCAAAATGCAATAGACCACTAAATGCATATATAACACAAAATAAACATCAGCATTTGTATCGCCAAAAATTTTGTGTAAAGGATACATATTTTCAACTATTGTACCATTTGAATACATACAGCAACAACAACAAAACTTTAGAACACCTTGTAGATTTCCTAAATAGCATTTACGTTAATAAATTTTATCGACTAATTCTTTACTTACACTGTACAACAAAAGCACCCAACTCAGCAGCTAGTTCAAAGGCTACTGGTAGTCTTCCTTGCAGCACATCTTGTTTGACTTGCAAAAACAATTGATACCTGCAATTAAGACATGTGTAAACATTAACACGGTCATTAAGAAATTACATCAAATTTCAAATACTAACATAATAGCTATGCATAATACAACTACATGAAGTCAAACAAATTTCCATAATCCTTTAACCAAAACAAACATACTCAGTGCAACAAATAAGTTGTGCTGCACCACAACATAACACATTGCGATTTTGAAACCTCTTAAAAGGTTCAGCCAGACTGTTCATGTGAACTGTAGTCTATTGATTTCCTCTCCCATTGCATAGGAACGGCGAGTACAAGGATTTGTGCCTTGTCTATTTGCTTAGTTTTATGATAAAAGTCAATATTTACTATTATTAGTTGTTTTATGTATGCAAATATTTGAAAACACTTGACAAAAATAACAAACCGTAAACAGAGGCGAGATGTGGTACAGACGAAATATATTAAGCTTTATATATTCGACTGGATTAATTTGTGTGCGTCACTAAATATGAGGATGATTATAGCACCATAGGATGAAAAATGAAGAGAAAATAGAGAAACTATATGCCAGAAGACAATTTTGTTCTGGTCGATTTTTTCGTTTTTCTCCTAATTCTTACTTGTTAAACATCTAAAAAGTTCGATTATTGCAAACTTGATTTGTGGCAACCCTTCAAGAAGAACATTGAAGCATTGTGATCAGTTCGTAGCGCAAATATTATATAAATATATTTATTTATGTATGGATGATACCCAATGTGTTTATCAAGTATATCCTCATTCACAACTAAATTTTGTTCGAAAAATAAGCGTGAAATACAAAATAATGCACCGAAATGGATTCATCTTCCTATATGTCAGAAAAATACTAAAACATTTTGGCAGCACAATAATTAATGTGACACAAACGATGTATAGCTTAGAATTATTTTATTTAAATAAAAACAGAAGTCTATATGATTGATTGAAATATGATTGAAATAATGCAATTTATATGTGATACAACAGAAAGATTGGTCGATATAGCCAATTTTTAAAGAAGTCATGAAATGAATTTGGTTAAAAGATACTTTCTACTTCAAAGTTCTCTTTCTTGGTGTTACATTTCTGCCATAGGATTGTCTTAGGGAGAAGATAGACTTAATCAAGATGACTTCTGAGAACGATATACGGTCCGCCACTCAAAATGCATGTGCATTTCCAACTCGACACAGTCCACAGCGATGATCGACAAACACAATATCTTATTTCGATATGTCCATATATTTTTAGAAAATTTTAATAGAAAATACTTTATAAAGGGTTATATCTATTTAACGACTTCAAAATCGCTGGTCTGTCAAGGCTGTCAGCTGTTAAATATCCAACATCTGAAGTGTTATTTATTTACTGAAAGGTTTGCCATCTACGAATATGAATCGCATAACAACCGAAGAAAGCGTGAAAATACTTAAAGCTTAAAACAAAACGGGGTGATTGTGGTCGTCATAATCGGCCTATTGTGCAAAGAATTGGCAATATTATAAAGAAATTCTAAGAGACTGGAAGCGATACAGATGTGCGTCTCAGTCCCGTGTATCACCGCAATGTACGCACTGCCGGAAATGTCGGTTCTTTCAGTGAAAGTGTGGCGGGTGATCCGAATTTCAATTCGGAGCGCTATGGTCGTATGATAACCGAGAATTTTAGGCAATTGAAGATTGTGAATAGAACGATATGTGGTTTCAACAAGACGGTGCCACGATCCACACAACACCGTTTTAGGCTTTTTTGCATGAGAAGTTTCCACAAATCGTAATTTCACGTTTTAGAAACGTTAATTGGCCACCAAGGTCATGCGATTTGGCACCGTTCTACTTTTTTTTTGTATGGATACATCAAACACCGTGTTTAAGCGGATAATCCCCAAATATTTTACTATTTGAAAACGAACATTGGTCCAGTTATTGCCGAGATACCGCCCGAAATGTGCGAAAAAGTGGTCGAAAACTACCTCAAAATGATTCACTGCTGCAACCAATCCAGAGGCGGTCATAAATGACATTGTATTTCGTGCATAATGGCAAAGTCCAAGCATTATAATGAAATAAAAGTTTTGTCGAAATCATAACTTTAGGTGTGTTTTATTTAACTTTACTTTTGAAACCGAAAAATTAATAACCCGGTTAAAAGTAAATGGAAGGAAAGAAAGAAATTTTAAACTTGCAGATGGATAGCGAAGACAAAATACGCCATATCTTACAGTTCCTCTTCGATAGAGGCGATAAAGAAACCAGGGAGCAGAAAACAGGGATGGTCATCGATACTTTAGATGTCAAAGATGGACCAGATTCTGACAGGCTAAACGATGACTAAGTCAGAATGTGTTTTTTGGCTTTTGTTAGTATTGGCAGGGAATCATCTATTATGAGCGGCCCCTTCACGTCCAAACTCTGAATTAAGATCTTTGCTGCCAATGATTGAACCATCTGGAGGAAGCTAGAAGCGTCCAGGTTTGGCAAACAAGAGAGCAATTGTGTTCCATCAGGAAAACGCCAGATCACAAACATCGATAGTGGCTCGCTAGAAGCTCCAGGAGCTTGAGTGGGAGGTTTTTATGCAACTATTTTACAGTCCAGACCACCTGTTACTATCTATGGCGAATGATTGTGGTGGTAAAACATTCGCCTCAGGAGAAGATTGTGAAAATCGCCTGACCCAATATATTGCCAATATGAACGAGGATTTCTATGAGAGAGACATAAGGGAAATATTTTCAAAATAGCAACAAATTGTCGATAGAAACGGCACATATTTCCACTAAATCGAATCATCTTAACTATGCTAAATGAAGCATTCACTGTCATTTCTTTTTACTACAGCTTATACAAAATTATACAAATCACTTCTATTTATTGTCATATTCATATTTTTTTATTTAATAGCACTAAAATCAATATAATTTTAGTAGCCTTTAGGCCTTTACTAAATTTAGTTCTTGGAGTGAAAATATATTGCGTTGCCGCGCCGCTTAGAGTACAACCATAAAAAGTGACGGTGCGTCAAGAATCAGTGATTCGTCTATTATGTCTAAGAGGAAGACTTCAGGAAGTCATAACTCTGCTCCTTTTACTGTGGTTGCAATTTTCGATATATAAAATAATATGCGACTTACGCCGCATCTTCTGGCTCTATCCAGACAAAAAGAATGTGTCGGCCATTTAATCTAACAGAAATTTCTGTATTACATTTTTCTTGACACTGAAAGTGATGCATCTTAATATACGAGGTGTTTAAAAATAAGATGAAGGTTTAAAAAATAAGATGAATTTTCATTTTTCTCAAAAAATATTTATTCATCAATTTCTATTTTATCTCCTTCAAAGTGGTCCCCTTTAGATATAATACACATGTGCCAGCGTTTTTTCCAATCCTCGAAACAATTCTGATATGCACTTTTTGGTATGTCCTTGAACTCTCTCAGCGATTCGGGTTTTATCTCCTCAATCGTCACAAAACGCTGTCCTTTTATGGGTCTCTTCAATCTTGGGAACAGGAAAAAGTCGCAGGGGGCCAAATCCGGTAAAAGACGGTGGCTGAGGCATGATAACGGTGTTATTTTTAGCCGAATAATCTCTCACAAGCAAAGATGAGTGAGCAGATGCATTATCATGATGCAAAAGCCATGAATTGTTTTCCTCAATTTTTTTTTTTTTTAACGGGGCGTTTACAGGAGGACACAGCAGTATGTCCTTTAATTCAACTTATTGCTTTAATGGAAGCAACTACAGATAGCTTTCCAGACCACAGACAATTCCGGGCGTATTTTTCGTATTGCTTTACGCAAACGGCGCATAACTTCAAGGTAATACACCTTATTTACCGTACAACCGTGTGGTAAGAACTCCTGATGCACTACGCCATTATAATCGAAGAAAACAGGTTTTGACATTGCCAAGGTTTTGACATTTAATCGAACTTGCCGTACTTTTTGTGGTCGTGGCTCTTCTGGACTCTTTCATTGCGACGATTGGGCTTTGGTTTCAATGTCATAACCATATACTCATGATTCGTCACCAGTTATGATCTTTTTTAAACAAAACTGGATCATCGTTGACGTCATTCAACAACTCCTGAGCGATGCTCATGCGACGTTCTTTTTGGTCAAAATTCAGCGATTTTGGAACGAACTTCGCTGCCGCACGCTACATGCCCAAAATTTCCGAAGAGATTGCATGGCCAACCGATATGCCGACATCCTCAGCAACTTCTCTAATTGTGATTCGACGATTCTCCATAGCAATTTTCTTCACTTTCTCAACATTTTCATCGGTTGTTGATGTGCTGCGGCGTCCAGAGCGAGCTTCGTCATTCACATCTTCTCGACCTGCTGTGAAAAGCTTGTACCACTTTTAAACATTTTGTTGACTCAGAGTACTCTCACCGTATGCCATTGTCAACATTTCAAGTTGAGCACTTAATTCTATTTCTTATACAAAATTTGATGCAACTTCCTTGATCCATTTTTTTCGATAGCAGAAAATTGTCGAACACGCAAAACACTTGTCTTATTTGTGCCTCTCACAAACAAACTAAACATGCTATATGGATAAAACCGTCAACATATCTTCAAGACGAGTGAACCAACGTAAAAAAAAGAATAATAATCGAATGTCGAATGTGCGCAGCCCGCGAAATTTGAAAATTCGCCTTATTTTTTTAACACACCTCATGTATATATAAGAGTGTGTGTTTGGATATGTCAACTTAACTCAGTAAGCATCTTACAGTCGCTTGGTTTCTGAAACATAGTAGTTATAATAAATTGGCTTGTCTGCCCATAATGTGAAACAGAACAGTTGGATGTTAAAACAATGACCTTTAAGTGTTGCACAAACACCAAATATTACAACATCTGAGTGTTTTTTTTTTCTTTTCATCCTTAACTTCTTCATCATAGTTGTTGTCCGCATTAACCTATAACTTCTCAAGCCGATGACAAACATGAGGAGGCAGTAATATTCGTATTGATTCACACAAAACTTGTACGTTTTCGGATGAAAACAGTGGATTCTGTTTGAATTATGTGGTCATAGCAAAATCGTATCTTTTGTTATTCATACAATGTATTTGCCTCTTCTTGGCCATCATTACCTCTTAAGACGATATCAGCGATTCGTAAATTGCTTTGTTTCTGAACTAATTTAATAGCATTGTAGCATTCAGAGAACAACATTTGTTCCAGATTTTTAATATTTGTATATGATGATTGTCATGGCTTTTTCCAAAGCATTATGATGCACATCATGTTTTGCAATAATCCACTGTATCAAACAGTCTATGATATTCGTATTGTATGATTATTGAAGCCATAAAGAGGGCGACATCCAATGGCCAAACTGTTAACACAGCCATCAGAGCACCAGTTGGTTTACAACACCATCATCAGCAAAGGTCGTTCTCAATTCCCTTTGCATTGGTTTCCTTTTTTTCTGGCGCTTTTGCAAACGTTCGTTGGTATTAATTTTTGGCGTTGTCAATGACCGCAGACTTTGGATAAGCAAAAATAACATAAACTCTGAATTTTTATCGCCAAATAAAAAAAATGAAAAAAATAAAAATTAGGTTTCCAATAACTGTGTGTGAGGTCAAAATCGAACGATAATCGTATTAGACCAGCACTGGCCAGACTCATGATGATGATGACGACCTATCATATCAAATAATCAACTAGACAGGTTGCCCACCAACGAACATGAAACAAAAAAAAAACTTAAAATTAAAAATCCTTCTATTCACAACTGCAACTTCATAAAAGCACTCACTACTACTTCACTCTCGAGCTTTAGAATATTGGACACTTGTTTGTTTTGGCGCTGGCATTCGAAATGTGCGCTCACGTCCGCTTTCGCTTTGGTGCCTCGCTTTTGCAGACGTGTCAAATGCAAATTTTCCGCGATATTTTTTGATTATTTTCAATTTGTTTGCATTTCCTAAAATCGAGTGCATCATTTCAATTCAGGCCAAAATGCATTTGTACATTTCATTAAACATCTGTCGCCTGTAAATATTATTGATAAATGTTTGCTCTCGTTTAATTGCTTTATGGTGTGGAAAATTCATTGCATTTCATTTGTTTTAGTTTTAGGTTTGAGGCAATTCCTCAGCCCTCCCAGGCCCCCAGAGAGGATGGCGATTCATGGAAATAGGCGATGGATATTTGTAGTGGAATGATTGGCAAAATTTTAATTAAGTGACCATTAAATGAGTGTATTTCTGCCACAATATGATTTAACTATTATGATATTGTGTTTAGCATTTATTAGAAATGTTGAAATTTTGTATATATTTTCAATGCGAGTAAGCCGAAAAGTGCTTATTCAGTGATAATTGGATCATGAGCATCAGATATTCTGTTCGGTAATTAATATGCGATTGTACTGCCCGATGGCTGAACAGTGGTAGTTGTTGGTTGATTGCAATTTGTTCAACAGCAACAGCAGCGATCCGAGAAAATTGAGAAATTTGTCTTCAAGCCGGCTCTTAGCTACTTGAGGTAATCGATAGATTCTGATCCATATTATTATTCCAACTGTGTCTCCACATGTGATGCATCAGCAAATGATGCCCTAAAGGTTAATATTCAGCAAGGAATCCCCAAGTTTATCTACGAGAGAGGTCCCAAACTTATACCACCTAATAAAGAAGACCCCAAAAAGTTGGGAAATTTTTTCTTTATTTTCCAATATCATCCTCTCTTAGCTCGATATACTATTTTCATCGATATTAAAAAAGCTTCCATAACCTGTTTACAGTAAGCAATGTTAAACTCCTTAAAACAGCCATCAACCGCAGACTTCAGCTCTCTATTGTCGGCAAATTTTTTACCACCGAGCCATTTTTGCAAGTTTGGAAATAGAAAATAGACCGAGTGAGCTAAATCTGGCGAATAAAGTGCGCGATGAAGCAATTCAAACTTTAATTCATTAATTTTGGACATCACAACAGTGGATGTGTGAACCGGGGCAATGTCTTGATGAAACATGCGGCCTTTTTCCATAATTTCAACACCTAAACGCTGCAATAAATTAGCACAATATTCGCCGTTGATGATTTTTCCTTTCTGAAGATTAATGAAAAAAAATCAATAGAAATAAGCCCATCTGCACCCCAAAACAGCAGACGCCATGACCTTGCCGGTAGATGGAACCGTCTTTGCCTTCTTTGGATACGATTCTCCCATTCCAATCCACTGTTTTGACTGTTCCCTTGCCTCAGGTACTTCACGGTGGATCCAAGTCTCATCCATAGTTATAAATCGAAAAAACTCACCTTTATTGCGGTAAAGCATCGCCAAATACTTCACTGAAACATTTTTGCGATGCTGTTTTTGCTCCATTTAAAAGCAAGCGCGGCACCCATCCTGCACACAGCATTCTCATCTTCAAATCTTCGGTCAATATACGATGTATAACACTATTTGAAATGCCTATCATTTCAGTTAGCTCACGCACCTTCAGCCGACGATCCTCCTCCATCCAATTTGGGGATTTCCTTAACCGTGCCTGGTGTGGACACCTCAATTGGTCGACCCATACGGCGTCCGTCTTGGCAGCTTATACCCTCTCGTTTAAACTCTGATACCCAATATTTGACAGTCGTAAACAAAGAATTGGATTCCCCCAAAGTAGAATCTAGCTCGGTTTTAATATTGTTTGAACTGAGACCTTTCAAATGGAAATATTAAATTACTTAACGGTGACCAATTTTTTCCATGCTTACAAATTCACTCAGGTCGTTTGCTTTTAATGACTCAAATGAAAATACTACACAACGTGGTGCCTAGAAACTTAAGCCATATGTTTTGTAAGCTTGCCACTTTTCCCCAAAATATTTTTTTTTTTAAGTATTGGCACCATCTATACATTGGGACCGCCCTCGTGTATATATATTTTTTTTTTCTTGCTGGCTGATTGAAGCACCAACTGACATTTCATCCCCCCGATCAAAACGTTATTACTGAAATAACGAAAATTGTGAGCGCACAGCAAAAAATGGATTTGTATAGGGTGATTTTTTAAGATTTAAAATTTTCAGGTTGGCAGCACTAAACGTCACCTGTCAAAGTGAAAAGTGTACAGTATACACTGTCATTTCATTATGGAATGACGAATGACCTACCACAATGTCTAATTTTTGGTGAATGGGCCTTACAAAAGGTCGATGCAAATCCGCTTTTTTATCGGAAAATTATGTTCAGCGATGAGCCTTATTTCTTGCTGAACGGATACGTACACAAGCAAAACTGTCGCATCTGGAGTGATGAACAGCCACATGACGACAGTCTGGTGTGATTTATGGACGGCTGGCATCGTCGGCCTACTTTTCTTCAAAGACAACCGTGGAAGAAACATTACCGTCAACGGCGAATGAAATCGAGCCATGATACACGATTTTTTTTTGCCCCTGGCTGAGTTGAACTTGGTTGACATGTGGTTTCATCAGGACGATGCAACATGCCACACTGCTCGTGAAACAATGGATATGTTGAGGGATGAATTTGGTGAGCAGCTTGTCTCTCGATTTGGCCCCCAAGATCTTCCGATTTAACGCCTCTTGATTATTTCTTGTGGGGTTATGTCAAGTCGTTAGTCTGTGTGAACAAGCCGAACACTATTGAAGCCTTACAGGATAACATAACACACGTTATTCGTGGAATACAGGCCGAAATGCTCGAATAAGTGACGAAAAATTTGACCTTCCGAATGGACATTTTGAGGCGCAGCCGCGGACAACATTTACATGAAGTTATCTTTAAACATTAAATGGCAAAACCCAATTTATCGATTCCAATAAAAAATTTTAATATTTGATACAAATTTCAGTATTTTATTCGATTTTTAAAAAACTGCGATTAAAAATGACCCTGTAGAATTTCATACTTTAGGGGAAGACGGATATAAACGGACAAATAAAATACAATCTAGGTGTAAAAACCAAATTTTTCTTTTTTTTTTTTTAATTCATACTGGAACGGAATAAAGTAACAAAACGGAGACAGAATGATATCAAAACATGCTAGTAAAGCAATGAAAAAGATTTTCTTTTTGAATTGCATACTTTTGAAAGAAGGAAAGAATATGTGTGGCAAAGCAGAGGGGCAGGGTGTGTTTTTAAAGGGAAGAAACTGCTTTTGTAAGAATGGGAGAGGGAAGATGTGGCCATGATGCATGGCTTACCCTTGCGGGGAAGATGTGGCAAAGATGCTTGGCTTCCTCTTAATATAGACAATGAAAACGACCAGGTCAAGGTGCCCTCTAAATAGGATGAGGACAATACTTTTACAAATTACCAGTTCGGGAAGATAGCGCTGAAGCGGAATTGATGTCTGTTATGAGCGATGACGTAGGCTGTTTGACATCGAACCAAAAAGGAGATAATATCATAAAATTATGGGCGCCTGTGTACTGACAAATAGATGTCCGATTACTGGAATTTAAAAGTATTACGCCATTAGAAGAAAATGATAAATACGCCGTAGACGATTCAGTTTTGTCTCTAACGAAATAGTTAGTGTTGACCTGGAAATTCAAGGGAGATTCTCATCTGGAAAAGGGTGCTGTGTAATTCCGTTTCAAAATATTATATACGTAATAATGGACTGTATTTACTCTATGTTTTGCGGAATTATAATGCAACGCTCGTGAACTCATTCAAAGATTGTTCAGAAAACGGGTAGAAACTTATGGTGCGTTGCAGCAAGTAACGTGAATTAGACATCGGTTTTGTTATTTAACATAACAGTAATTGGAAGATTAAAAACTTTTTATGTAGTCAGATAAAAGCTTTATTTTGTCGCAAGAACATACACAAAGGGTTTCCACCAAATCTAGAATGTATAAAAAATGAATTCATAAAGTCCTTTCCCGACAAAAATTCTATACCAGACACAATTTCGGATCTTACTGTAAGATTCAGATTTTTGAATAATGATGCAGGCGAATGCACCAGTTCTTAGAGATATCGAGAAAAAAAAGCATTTCTAGCCAATTTCGTCACCAGACGATGCCGATGTCGTATGAATTATGGGCAGTATATCGACATCGATGCGAATAATCCTTTCGAAATAAAAATATTACAAATGGATGTGAAAATTTCCAGCAGGAAAACTTTTTGAGCCCATCAAAGCTACCCAGTAAAATAGTCTTACAACGACTGCCGGTTATAACGCCTTTTTTCATAGGTCACTTTCGTATAATTCAAAAGAGATTCACAGGAACTGAAAATTATGGCCATTAGCATTTGTGGAAGCTATGAAAATATTATTCTACAGAATAACTCCCACTTTTTTCGCTCACATGACTATGTCAATTTATTTGAAGCCTTATCTTGACCGAAGATAACTTTCATCTTCAACAAATGCAG
The DNA here is from genome assembly GCA_019455685.1 of Philornis downsi. Lineage (NCBI taxonomy): Eukaryota > Metazoa > Arthropoda > Insecta > Diptera > Muscidae > Philornis > Philornis downsi. The sequence goes on from JAHXMU010025038.1 coordinate 16,953, forward strand.
ATGTATTTTCTTTAAAATGATTTTAAAATAGTCCGTTGAGAATAATCGCTTCGGATCGGTTGCTTCGAGAGTGTAGTCGGTATAAGTTATACAGAGGGCATACTTTTTGTCCAACTTCACCGTCTTCACCTCATTCGGGATTATTTTACCAGTTGATATTCAAAGTCTTGCCTGTTTCTTCGCCTCTTTTATGTAGCAGTGAATCAATATGTTGTCCTTAGTAAAGAATCGATGCGGAAATTTTGCTCGGTTACATCGAAACATCTGAAAATGTTATTTTTTTAAATTAAACCCCATGTCGCTTTTCATTATCTAATTGTTAGTGCGAAAATGAAATCACTGTGCGGAGTCCATGGAGGTTTTACGTGAGTCTCGCCGTGAAGGACCTACCCACGGCAAGCTTATCACACTGGGCATATTACAATGCGATTGCCAACGCTCCCCTGAGGTAGCCAAGTTCCAAGTTGACTTAGACTATCTAAGAATAGGAGTCACCAATTTTGGGAGCAATCTACCGCAACTATCAGCTCTTTCTTCCAGGCAGAAAATACCAAATTGATTATGCTAGTATGGAACATAATCCCAATTGTCGAAGGTGAGGCTTATTTTACCATCTCTGCTGCTCTATGGGTTTGTAGCACCCGGTTGTATAATGCAACTCCACATTCGAGCACAAAGGCTGTACCAACGATTTGGGGGTTAACTAACAACCCGCGTAACGCTCCCACCAGGAGTCCAACACCAAATGATCAAGCGGGAACTCTGTCCTGGGACCTGCTGATCCCCAAGCTACAGGTCAAACACACCGGGGGAAACTGTGCAGCAAAGCTGCTACCAAATACTTCGCGGGATTGGTCGCCCTGCTGCAAAAAGAGTACAGACAGTAGATTTGTGTACTAAATTTCAAGGATGTGGTATTTTTACCGGTGGGAGAGGGGGAAAATTCCAAACCCCTTTCGGTCGGAGATGGTGAACGGCATCCGAGCTATCAAAAAGTCTCAGATGACAAAGAACGAACTCGAGACCTACCCTTGTGAATCCCCATCACCCTCGCTACCAGACAAGGCCTCTGGTCAGACCTTGTAGCTAACCTACTGCTAGTAAATCACTGTGTAATAAGATATATATTGGGCCTCAACATGATTATGCACATTCACTTGTACTTCATTAAAAATTAAGTCGTGATGTTTACAATTTCTGCCATAGTAACTTCAATCAGACGGTGGTCAGCACAAGTGAATGTACGACCACGTCTAAATTCACTCACCCAATTGCACATAGTCCTAAATGCTGGTGCAGACTTGCTATGAATAATTGTCCTACTGGATCTTTAATTCTTTTAGCGTTAATCTTTGTTTCATAACTGACGGATTTCGTAAGAACATATAGGTTTGCACGAAAATTTGTCTTTGCCTTTGTCTTGTCGATAACCAGCTTCATACACCTGCATAAATTATTTTAAAGGCCAATGCTAATTTTTACCTAATAATTAGTGAACAAAATATTGATTTGCAATATTTTAACGCGATATATTTTGGCGGTTTTTAATGCAAAAGTTTACATCAAGGACCTCCTTGAAATGTCACACTGATAACAAGAATGTGAAGCCTGCCGTACACTCGATAAATAACAACATATCTGCGCTTAATGTGGTTTAACGCGACATAAATTATAAGAAATATTTTTCACCTATAGTACTATTTGCTTTGGTACTAACTCCAACTGAAGTACTGTTTGTTCGGTATTAACTCCAATCTTTATCTCCACCCCCATAATCGTCCTGGTATCCCTAAGCTCTCTAACAATCTTATTAACTGCAATTTAAATTCGTTCTTTGTACTTACCTCGTAATTTCCTCCACTAATTTACACGGATCAGCGGCGTAGAACTTAACACCAAAATATAAATCATATGGATCTGCTTTGGGTTTCAATTGACGGGAAATACGTGAGGCTGGGTCCAGCCAATGCTACACAAACCATATCGCAGCCACAAAGAGGAACCCCAACGAAATAGGCAGCAGTTGATGAAGTACCACCAGGAAAGAAAAGCATGAAAAGAGAGAAAAACAAAACAATAAAATTTGAAAACGACCATAGTATTAAATGATAACGAAAAACCAGTGGAGAAGAAAATAAAAATTGAATGTAAATTGAATAAAACTTATGAACGTTTATTTAAGAAAGATACCTCGCTGCCTTACAATCACTTGAAACGAAAATGTCCTACTTAAGATTCCTTAAAGTTGTAGCGAAAATCCTTAGCTATAAATTGTTAACATTCGGAGTGAGAAATGGGAATCCTCGAACAAGCCCGCACACGTTCCCATCACAAGCACACTAAATCTCTGATTCATGTTTAACATTGTCGTTCAAGGACACGAGATGTGCGGTGGAAGTTTAAGGACTAAAAATTCTTTGGCTATTACAAAAGCGGTTGGGTGTGAACGGTGTTGGGTTAAATTGTTTCATCTAATATACGTAATATGACCTTCACAACAGAACGTGCTTAGGGCACTTATTGTCCCCTGGTATAACTCACAGTGAACAGTTAAAAACCAAAGTCTTTTTCTATAAGACCATTGGAAAAGTTTTTCAGCTTTCTTTGGAGAAGAAGACGAAGGAGCAAAATATGGTTACTATGAAGCAAAAAAAGGGCAATAAATGAAAAACTTTGTGCAGTTTTTGTTTAAATTTCATAAGCAACTTTTTTCCATCAGGAATACAGGCGACAGTTGTACGATGCGAAAGATACTACAGTGTTGATAAATAAGCCAATTAACGACACTGGGTAACAAAATCTTATCTCTAGCGTTTCATGTGGCATCTTGGATAGATTTTAGTTAATTTTGGCATAGGAAATTCAAATATGCTTTCTATTTTCTAGCAAAGGAAAACTTAAAAATGGTTTATTTTAGAACTAATACATATGAAGTAACGACTAGATATTGTGTCATAGTTTATTTAGATTCGATGCAGGTTTTAGTAAAATGGACACTTGAAAGGACATAATTTTGCTATTCGTAGACTTCAATTTCTACCAATACTGTTTATGGTAGTAAATTCTTCTGTTTTAATTTCACTTTTGTTGAAAAGCGTGAGTTTGAGTTTTTTTAGATTTGTATACCATCACTCAAAACAGTGAAGGCATATAAGATTTGATATGGTAATAAAAATGAAGTTGAGAAAGAAGCGTTTATAATGCCAAGTCTCTTTTGGCTTAATGTTCACGGCTTTTTAAGATGATTGAGCTGTCAGTCCGTCTGTCTGACTGTGAGATACAGCAACCGCAAATCCTTAAGGAATTTCTTAAAATTAAGCAAAGCTTCTTCTTCTTGTTAGGTGGCGACTGGAATAGACATACTTATCTATTATACGTCGCCGGTAGAGAATAATTCCAAGCGCTTCGATCTTCTGCGCTTCTTCTCCAATTCGTCACACTAAGTTTCGATAAAATCTGGTTATTCCAGCGGAGTTTTAGTCACCTTCTTCTGTGCAGTCCGTCGAGTTCGCTGTCGAAAACTTTCAGTGCCAGAGCATTTGGATCTATCCGCACAACACGACCCAGCCAACGCAATCGCTGTATACTAATGCGTTTGTTCATGCGACGCCGATACTCCCCGTAAACGATGATGGATCCATACATTTTCCGGAGTATTTTCCTCTCGAAAAATGCCAATACTGACTTACTGACGCGTCATAACCCATAATTCTGCGCCATATAACAAGACAGGTAGAACCAACATCTGGTACAGTTCGATTTTTGTTTGTCGAGAGAGGGCTTTATCAGTGAATCGCTTGCTTATCCCATAATAACATCTGTTAGCAAGTAATGATCTCCTCTTTATCTCCATGCTGACATCGTTATTTTTATTTATAGCGAAACCGTGGTAGATGAATTCTTCCATCGCTTCAAAATTATAGTTGCCAACGTTCACACAGCGTCCCAAACGAGTAGACTCTTTGTTCGTTGAAACCAATAACTTTGTTTTGTCCTCGTTTACCACCACACCTATTTTCGCTGCTTTCTTCTCGATGCTTGAGAAGGTTGCAGTAACCTCTGGCAGTTTTCAGCAAATGATGTCATCTGTCATCTGCATATGCGAGTAACATCCGACTTATATTAAATATGGTACCAGTTGTGTTAAATGCAGCTTTTCTCATAATCATATCCAATAGTACGTTGAAAAGGTCGCACAATAGACTGTCGTCCTGCCTAAAACCTCGTCTGGTGTAAAAAAGCAAAGCAAAATAATTAGGCAAAGCTAAGCGCAGGAATTACAAATGAGACTTATCGATCAACACTTATCTTTCATATGGATTGACCGAATTACCAATGCCTAAATTCCCCTATAACACTTATTGCAAAGTAATCCTCGATAAACAAAACTCAAGCAATTAACCGGCCCTTCTAATACCCCCACAGAAACGACCGATTCATTCCATATGTTCATAGATTAAATTCTATTCAGTAGCAATGAATTCAGTAATATGTGGGACAAAAATTAGTCGATTTTCAGAAATTACGTATTTCCCATGTAATCTCCATTGTCTTCGTATAGTTTTAGAGTGCAAAGCGAAACTTGGGAAAACCGAAAGTAAAACTACGCTCCTGTTAGCACCTTCCATACTAATGACCGATTTTATCTACTCATCCATTTGCATTAATTTCGATTAAGTTTAGTTGAAATTTAGTCTTTCTTTCTTCTGATAGGATAATCATGCCCTTTCTGGTACCTTACCAACAAATTACCAATTCGGAAAAAAAGAAATTCAATGCGGGGAATCCGGTTTTAAAAGCTAGATATTAACGCTTTTGGCTCTATGTACGAGAGACTAGGAATATGGATAAGTTTGCAGTAGACATGCGATATAAGGAAATCTAAGAAGCTATGCACTAACCTATACGATATATAAGTACAGGATTATCCATTTAGTGGTATCAAAACCGCCGGTCTGGCAAGACTGTTAATACGTGCCATCTGAAGTGTTATTTTTATAGTAAAAGATTTGCCATTTACGAATATGTATCGTTTAACTACCGAAGAATGTGTAAAAATAGTTAAAACCTACTACGAAAGCGGTGATTCAAACGTGGGCACTTTTCGTGCATTACGCGGTGATTATGCTTGTCATAATCGACCTACTGTCCAGGGAATTGACACAAGATTATACAGAAGTTTTAAGAGACTGGGAGTGTAAAATTGTAAAAGTGCGACTTTTTTATGACGCAAAAATGCCAGTTATTTGATTTTTAGTGTTGGTAAAAAAAAGTTGGCTGTGTCATCGCGATGTTAGTACTGTGTGATGGAAAGTTTAGATTCAAATTTCACTACCATTTTTTTAATTGAAGTTTGTAGGAATCGTGGGTAACCACTATTCCTCAATATTCACTATTGGGGATTCTTTTGGTGTTTTATT
>JAHXMU010025040.1:0-11199 GCA_019455685.1 Philornis downsi
TTTTTTTTTTCTTGATTTCCTGCTCCAAGTGATTCAAAAGAGCTGTAATATATTTACTTTTCACTGGTCTTCTTTTTTCAAGGCAATCGATAAATAGAATACTGTTACAAAATATCTTACCGGTCTGCTGTTGCACCACCAAAAGCTCCGTTAGGCTGTATGAGATCTTTCCCATTCAACAGATAACTGAATCGATTAAGGATAGATTTTTCCGCGCGCGACTATCGTTCGTATGATCATGGGTTCAATTCCGTACATAGGCATCTATCATCATTTGAGCGGCGGTCATATCGATGTGCCTGACCAACACTTCGAGTAGTTGACAAGTTTGATAAATGGTTCTCAAATTGTCAGAATCATTGTTAAGCTGAAGCTTCTGTTGAGAATGAAAATAGCTTCTTAATGGGAGAAACTCCACCTTGAATTATTTATGTGAGGCAAAGGTATTTGTTTAGTTAGGTTAGGTAGGATAATTTCTGCTGTAACCATGTCTTTTAGCTTGGATATGATGAAAAGATGTTGTAATTAAACTACGCTTTCGCCTTCTTTTGGCATGAGGTGCAATGTTTCAATTTATGTCCAGGAATTGAGTAAATACTCGCAAAAAAGAATCTGGTAATCTTTTCCCACAAAAAAACACTCTGTAGCTGGGCAACCGCTATGTAGTACATGGCTCCAATTCACAATGCAGGTTCAAAAGTTTTTGCTAAGTAAAAGTCAATTTTGTCCACAAATTGAATTGTAAAATTTGCGATTTAGTCACAGTAAGTGATTCATTTTGAAATTAAGCACATGCAATACGTCTAAAAATCCTAGCCGTATCAGGCAAATTTTCCCCATAAAAGAGTCAAGAAAGTGATGAATCAGAAAAACGTATTCTATTTTATTAAAGAAATTTTTGCATTACCTCCATAATACCGAACAGCACATAATATTAGCAATGCTTTTGCATATGAGTTCATTTTTCTACCAGACTGGCAAAATTTTTCTAACAAAAGGGTCATATAATTTGAAACCAATTCGCTTAAACTCAAAATCAATTGAAGAAAACTAATCAAGCCCTCAGAAAATCAATTTATTTTGTTTTTAAATTTCTCTATATTAATGTTTATTTACCTTTATTGAAGCAAATCTTACTGAATGATATTTATTAAATCGAAACGAGTGTTACTGCTTAAAATGGAATTTAGTCTCATTCATACCATCATTTGATTCATGTTGTATCCATATGTTGGACTGAAAGCATTTAAAAATTTTGCCAATTTTGTTATAAAAAAGATTTCTACATTCTATTTGTGTGGAAATTGTTCTCTAAGACGACAACAAAGCAAAATTTTATTAAAATTTCGTTATATATTTGTATGTTATATATCATACAAATTTCCTTAATCAAAAACAATCGGAATTCAATTATTTTTATTTCATTTCATTGTTTTGAAAAAGAACAACAATAAATTGGTTTTAAAAATGATTATGACAATTTTTCTGATTGAATTTTGTTCAAGACAATAAAAAAATGCTTTTCATTCAATTTAGCTAAAGTCAGATTTTCGTCTCTTCTATAAACAAGCCACTTTGGATTGCTTCAAATCTCACACAAGTTACCCGAAGACACCAAATTGTATATAGTTTCAATTTTAGCCAACAACTTGATTCATTTATCCTAAAGAAATACATTCCTTCTATGTCTCTCTACATAACCATACGTTTTCGCAAAAAAAAAAAAAAAAAAAAACAAAAAGAAAAAGTGATGAATACCCTAGAAAAATGTTATGTGATACTACTACTACTACTACTACTACTATTACTATTACTACTACTCTTTTTTGGTCTATTTTTTATTGTTTACAAATTTTACAGGCTTGTATGTAGTAAGTATTGTAAAGTATCTCTAATTTTTATATATTCTTGGTTTTCTAACATACAATTTTATAATCCTGTTTATTGATATTTATGAATGCTTTCGTGGTTAATTTGCGTACAGCTTTCAAAATTTATGCAGATTTTGCAATATTTTCATTTATGCTTTTTGTATTGAAATAATCCAGCTTTTATTTTTTCAGAGCTTTTCAATGCCGCATTATCTGAAGACTAGAAATCGTGAAAGCTTTGGCGCTTCTACAGAGAATGGGCTTAAAATATTTGATAATTGCTATAGCTTTAACAAATTATAGGCCAATATTAGAGACAAAGAACAATTGAAAACTTATTTAGTGTTGCATTTTAAGTTGCCTCCAGCTTTTATGGATTTAAAGAAAATATTTGTATTTTTCTTTTGCATCGGCTTTTTATTAATTTATAATGATAGTGATATATTTATATGATATTCGGAAAAATTGTACAAAACCATGGGGAACGACAGAATAAGAAATGAAAATTATGTCGATAATAAATTTGAAAATAATATTAAGCTAACAAATTTTGTAAGGATAGTTTGTTAACAATCAAATATTTTTTATCTATAACATTGCGTATATTTAAGGACCTTGTATAAGGACATCGTAATAGCGTAAATTTGCTGCCGAAATTTGTCAGGAGTAAACATAATCATAATGAAACAAAGTGACGTAATAAAATTTTGGAAAAGTATATTTAGTTTAGTTATTTCAGGGAGGTGTACGAGTAGAAATCAACCTGTGTTATAATTATTAATACTTTACCGAAGAAAAAGTAGCAAAGAAAAAGACGATAATTAAGGAGGGAAGTTGTATGACTTCTTTATGAGCGACATTTTAAATATCCCAGCAGTGGTAAAATTATTAATATATAGAAAAAAGAAGTTATTCAGTTAGATTATTTGGTAAACATGAAAATGATCCTCGATTATAGCTGGCATTTGCTCACACATTAAACCCATTTCGCATAACAAATATCGATTGGAAAAAGATTGGAGTCAGCGTTCTTCCCATCGCTATCTTGTCTGCAAATTGCTTAAGCACTGTATAATTCTATTTCAAAATATAATATAATAATGGACCGTATTTGCTCTAAGTCTTGCGGAATTATAATGCAATGCTCGTGAACCAAAAATAAAAGACAAATATTTGTAAAAGTTAATATTTGTAATTCAATTTTATTTCCGCTTAACAATTCTTATTCGTTGAAAAGTTGTTCAAAAAAGAAAAAGAAACTTATGATGCGTTGTAGTAAGTAACGTGAGTTAGACATCGGTTTTCAGTAATTGGAAGATTGGACCCTCTTTATGTAGTCAGATGAAAGCTTTATTTTGCCGCAAGAACATACCGAGAATTCTCAAATATGGAAAATCTATTCCTTCTAGGTCTGTAAATATTTCATTTTCAAATTTAAAATTCATTATAATTGAACACAGTTCAACAAGGCGGGCCACTTTGCAACATTGGAATACGAAGTTGATTAGTATTCACAATCTCCTGATCTTACCCTTGCCAAGGAAAGTGCTTTCTGCGGCAGACATTGTTGAAGAGGTTTTGATGAAGCCTGCTTTTATTATTTTCTTTCTTTGCTCATTACCCAACATGATCTCTATGTTGGTGGGTTTAAAGAATTGAGAATGAACGAGGTTGTAGGTCTCTTTCCATCCTTTTTCCTCCGTAGCAGTTAGTTGGCATGGGGGTATTGAATTGTTCTTTAATCACTCCTGTGATTTGGATTTTTGCACACTTTGCGTTGAATAACTGCGAATTTATAGTGCAAAATTCTTGATTGTCTCTTGTTGTAATTTTCAAAAGTTGACGACGAAACGGGCTGTTCAATGCGCTTTATCTCGTTAACCATAGGAGAGAACTCGAGCAAGTGCAATGGGCATAAAAACATGTGGCCCTCATCATATCACCATGTTTTGAGCACTTTAACTTACGTTTTTCATTTTCATTTGAAACTTTGAAGCCATATCCAGCTAAGTCGGAGTCATGCTCATAAATGAATAGTCTGTGATCCTCTTAAGACGGTGGCATCATTATGTGGTAACTTACAAATGCTTGACAACACCACATCAAGTGTTATCGTCGAGAAACCTATGTCATAAAGTCCCCTTACATTATGAAAGCCCAGCATTTCATTTGAATTTGTTACGGATTTATGGCATCCCATCGAATTGTGCCTTACATTATATGAGCCCAGTATTGTATTTGAATGATGTAATACTTATGTTGACTTATCATACTTTTAGGTCGATAGAATACTTCTAATAGTTTATTATACTTTGATCCGAAGGAATCAGAGAGTGCATCATTTGATGCGGCAAAACATAACGCCCAAAAGGAAGCTTTTAATGTATCGAGAATTTTTTGACCAAACGTCGTGCTTCATGACTTAACGGGCGGCTGCTAGGCATGATAACTTTTTATGAAGCCTTATGTTTACTTAGCGCTGTCTAATATTTTATCAGATCGCAACCTCAGGATGCAAATGGGATATGTCGACTTGTTCCTTCTGCAATTTCCAATACAAACTATCGATTTTCTGAAATTCAATTTGTTCTTTTAGCTTCCAATTCTTCGACTGCAGTTATTTGAATTTGTATCTCTTGTATGGCTTTATAAGGCTTGATAGAATTTAAATGATTTTTAGGTTTTTGTAAAGATTGTTGTTTTTATTACAAAACTCTCATTTATTCTTTCGAATTTAAAGAATCTTACATCGACAATATTATACAGTTTGGTACGGTTGATACTTATACATGGTTAATTCCTCCTCGACTGCAGGTTGTTCCAACTTATTTCAGCTTTTGCTTATACCCACTCATTTGCAATGTCCCCTGTGAGTTTCTGCTTTTCCAATATTTAAAAATAAACTGTAGTAAAACGCCTCTTCTTTGTCAGACAACTTGTAATTACTTGTTGGGATTAAACTAAAATTCGCACCACCTCTGAAATAGCGTTGGCAGCGAGGCAATGCAAGCGGCAATAACGATGGAAGACCTTATTAAACTTCAAAACAGCAACTCCAACTCCTTAGTTCTTTTGCCAGACTCCAAAAGTACGTGCCTTCGTTGTCGATGGTACATTGAGGCAATTAGTTTCACTGCTGTGCTACCTACCACTCGTTTTGAATCAGCATCAACAGCATCATCATCATGGTGGTCGTTCATCGTTATCATCGTTTTTTGCCATTAAATGTTTGTTTCTCTCTCTCTCTCTCTCTCTCCGCCAGTCTGTCCGTTCTATTGCTGCTTTCTTTCTGTTTTTGCTACGTGGGAGTTTATAGTATTGTAATTTGCTTTTAGACAACGTCCCAGCCCACTCAATGAAATGAATATTTTTGGGTTACCAAAAGTACCAGAATACAAAGCAGCAACACAGTAACTACCAAAAATGAAGCAGAAAAAACAACGTTAACAACAAACAGACTAATGTCCTTTTTTTATTTGTTTTAAATGTATGTGGTGGGATTGCCACCGGGACTTTATAGTACATGTAGCAGATGCTCCAGCGAATAATGGCAAAAAAAAAACAACAATAAAAAATCCACACTGGAAATAAAAGGCGTTAATTTACGTTTATTAACTTGTTTAAGGGTGATATGAAGCACAAAAACCAAAAAGTTTTGTCATTGCCGCCACCACAAAAAAAGAGATTTTTTAGGATTTTATATGAAAACGCAAAACTAAAAAAGTTTAGCCATCCTTTTTTGCGGGGGTAAATTTCACACAAAAGTGGCAACCTGTTGGTTGCGGCCGGTTTTCGTAATGGTCCGAAAGGACAAAAAGATAAAATAACTGGTTCGTGTGGGATTTCTACTACACATTTTTGAATTGAATTGGCAAAAGTGATCGATAATGCGTAGAATCTTTTTAGATTTCATTAATTTTATTTTTTATTTTATGATTACATTATTTGGGTCAGGTTACTAATAACCTTTCCATTTTGTACATTTCCATTTATTCATTTCAGTATATTGGGCTGACCCCTTACAGATCCATTCTGACAACCATGTATAATTAGCCTAATTCTAACACAATACTCGTATAGTCAAAAAGTAATGTTTTAAAAATTGAGCGACTCTTAAAAAATGATTGGACGAATTGTTGTATAAAATAAGACTCCTCGTAATGACTTCATTTAAACCATAATTATATCTACGTAAATATTCATAAAAAAAAGTTTATGTTTCCCCAAATTTCTCGTAGGCACATTAAAGGATATTAGTTGCAGAAGCTGTGGAGAGTTAATTCCACTGTCAATAATATCCTTGATAAATAAAGTGTGTCCCAACAAGAACGCAAGATTTAATTTTGGCGCCATTCGAAGTGTCATTGTTTGATATTTGAACAATTGTTATTGTTTGCTAGTAGAATGTACGAGGTTAGTAAAAATGGAGCGCTACACGAATGAACAACGCATTCTTATTGTGAAATTGGTCGCAAATTGCGATCATCTTGGGGTCAAAATAATGCTCCACAAGAGTCAACTGTAAAGAGATTAATGGATAAATTTGCCAAAACTGGGTCTGTTAGTGATGTAAAGACAACAACGCGCCTTCGACCAGGTCAATCGGCCGAAAATGTCGCAGCTGTACGTGATGATGTCGCTCAAACTTCATCCACCTCAATTCGACACCGAGCTCAGCAAATTGGTGCCTCCAAATCCACTATGCAGTGAATTTTGACGAAAGATTTGCGTCTTCATGCACACAAAGTTCAATTGACTCAGGAACTGAAGCCAGTTGACCATGGACAGCGAAGGAAGTTCGTTTACTGGGTATGGGAGAGACAACATGAAAATGCTGATTTTGTCGATAAAATCATCTTCAGTGACGAGGCCCACTTCCATTTTGATGGCTTCGTCAATAGGCAGAATTGTCGCATTTGTCACTGTGTGATGGGGATTTTGGGCTGGAGGAATCATTGGACCTTTTTTTATGAAAATGAGGCATGTCAAGCGCATACAGTCAATGGTGTTCGGTACCGTGAAATGATAACCAGTTTTTTCGTGCCTAGAATTGAAGAAGTGTGGAGGTCATGTGGTTTCAACAAGACGGTGCCACATGTCATACAGCCAGAGAAACAATTCAATTGCTGCATCAGTCATTTAAATCTTGCGTTCTTGTTGGGACACACCTTTATAATATTATGTTCCACGCTTCGCTGTGTCACAGCATTTAAATTGAGTAAAAGACAACGATTTTCGCACTCAGGCATGTTAAACGAACTATACAAATTTCATAAGAGACATCGTAGAGTCAAAACAGAGACTCGATAATAGACGATAAAAGTGGATATTTATTCGTTTTATTATTGCATACAAATTTTAAAATGTTTCTATAAATCAACTGCATTATATATTTCACCATATTTTCTCAAATGTTTTTGCTATTTTATTCTAGGTCAAATTTAAATTAAGTCGATTGTGTGATATATAGAAAATGTTCAATTATACCTTAGACATACCTTGGACAAATTGTAAGAAAAAGCTGCAAAATCTAAACAAATTCAGGTATTTTATTGTGCATAAAGGTATCGCAATTTCATGGAGTTTGAATGACTGACGTATGTTTCGTAATTAGAGTCTTTCCCACATTCCTCGCGAAAGTGGGATTAATTTTCTATATTCTCCGATCCCAAAAATTTTGTTCAATTGAGAACGATATTTTGCAATTTGCATTTTAATTAAGAATTAAACCTTATTTAATAGAAATATACTTCAATGGACATAATTTTTGTAAAATCTTATTACTCAAATGAAGACTTAAAATGAAATTATCGATAAAACGGTATCGTTAGTCGCTTAATCTTAACTATGTGCCTGTATTATCTTAGGAAAATAATAATAAAATAAAAAAAACAAACATTCCCTTGCATCCCAAGAATGGGGTATATGAGAGCTTCCCGCAAAAAATAAGCTCAAATACCTATACATTCCATTTTTAGATACCCTAAATGCGGCCTGTTATATAAGTCGATTTGAAAAGGTTTTACTTGTCGATTACTCCACTACTCAAAGTATTCGGAGACGGAGGCATCGCTGCCTGAATGCACCCCCGTGAAATGGTCAGTATGGTTATTGTTATATATGAGAAGATCACTATCGACAGTGACACATGAGATGTTATGAATGTGGAGCTTACGATCATATCAAAAGATATTGCAGAAAGCGACAAACTGTTTACGTAAATAGCCTCGAAGGTGCTGAGGCGGAGAATACGAATTACTTTGAATATGGGTACTGTGCAAAACTCACAGTGATTACCCACACAAAATTAAATTACAAATTGAAAACCTCTGGATAGAGTTCGAAGTAGATATAAGTGCATGCGAAACTATTATTAATTTGAATTATTTTGGAAATTACTTTAAAAGTCTTATGTTTACAAAAGATATCAGAAAAATAGTTTCTTAATTTCACAATTAGGTCTTCATACCTTATAGAAACATCTGTCTCCATTTTTGGGGCTATAATTGAAGTTAGCACTTTATACAAATTTGGTCCTCCCCAGCTCGCCAAAAACGATATTTTTGAACTATCATTCACAATCTTATTAAGGGCAAGTAGATTATTCAGCTTTGGGATGTATAACGAAATATCTTCACCCAATGTGAAGGAATCGGTACTGCCCATAACAACTTGCCTTTCCGACATTATTGTCTGATTGGTTTTAACTAAATTATATTTAGTTAGTATAGAACAACAATTCAGCACAAGAGGCAGAAATTTATATCAATTCAATATTCTAGTCTTTTTTTTTTCACTTTTCTCTCGCCGTCAAAAGTTATATATGGGAAGAATGGCAAGAAGGATTGACGATTCAACTTAGACCAACTTTATTAAAAGAAATAACAGTAGTAGTAAGAACAATATTATAAAAACAACCATTAGGGTTACCATGTGATGCAAACATATTCATAACAGTTATATAAAATTAAGAGTTATTTTCAGTTTCTAAAAATGTCAACATTCTGTCCCCATCCAAAGTGTCGGGTTGTTCGGAAAATTCATTTGGTTTTTAAAAGAAATTTATTTACAAATTCATATAACAAGAAAACAATTATTTTAATCTATAGTATAATTTCCCCCCTTCTTTAGTAACTTATTCACATCTTTCGGGGAGCTTTTTAATTTCTCTGTCATTTAATTCGCGTGGTTGTTCTAAAAAGAAACATTTAATTCAATTTTTCACTTCCTCGTCGTTATAGAAATGCAGATCCTTCAGACCCTGTATATTAGTGTATAGTTCAAAGATTATTGTTTTTCCTGCAATTTTAAGAAAGCCTCCATTAATTTATTTTAAAATAAATCTGTTTTCTTTTGGAATATATGAATCACAATCATAATTGTTGATAGTTTTATTTCGGTTATATCATTTAGTATCAAAATCGTTTACAATTTCGGTTTGGTTATCGGACACAGAACTAAAGCTACACATAGCTTTGGTTCACATATGTACTCAGAACTGAAACAAACTACAAATTTTCTTCCATAACATGTCGTTTCGTTGGCGGTCCGTGAGACACACTGTTGGCACAACAATTATGATAAAATTTTTGTATATTTTTGTCCTAAAAATGTTAATCCTATGTTTCAATTACAGATTTTTTCAATCTCTGCATCAAGTATTAACACCAAAGCAATTGTTATCGATTAAAATAACTACAAAAATATTATAATTACATTGCTACGGCAGCTGTTATGCATTTAGTTTTCTTTTCCAGGATATCTGTTAGTAAAATACTGGTCACATGGTTTTGTACAATTTTTCTTATCATTATATTTTTTTTATTATTATAATAATTTGTGATAATATATAAATTTCTCTACATATATTTATTTTGAAATAAACTTTTTTATAACTTTAATTTTTCCACTTTTCTTTCTTATTCTACATGCTTACCTTAAAAAAAACTGAAACAAACCAAAAAAAAAAAACAATCTAATGCTCTCTTCTCAAACTGGAATTATATGCCATATAAAAATGCAACACCTTACACCAAATTTACGATGCATGCCACAAACAATACCAATAAATGACTATCAAACTGCATGATCGACACCAAAATGCTACTAATATCAATACCAAATTAAAAAATGTTCTCTTACAATTTCTTTGTGTTACATGATTTTTAGCCTCTAAGAAAATACCAATAAATGCTTCTTATGTTATATATACTGATGAAAGTGGTCAGGTATTGGAAACGCTTTCAAGTTTTTTTAAGAACTTTTGTTGCACACATATTGAAAAAAGCTTAAAAAATTCCTGTATTTAATATTATAATATTAATATTTAATATTTACCCTGTTTGCTTTATGATTTTGCAAAATTTACCCATTTTTCTGTTTTTTTTTTTTTTTTTTTTTTTTTTTTTTTTTTTTTTTTTTTTTGTTATTATTATTGTTTTATTTATTTTGTTTGAATTCTAAAAAAGCTTTTGCTACAAAGTTTCTTGTTTTTTTCAAACTCATGTGTTGTTTTTTTTTTCTAAAAAAAAATTAAGTACTGAAAAGGAAACAGCAAGTTTTTTATATCCAAACATAGGAAACAAGTAGATTGCTTTAAAATCAAGTAATACGTTTAACTCAAAATTAATACAAATATAAAAAAACATTATGAAAAATTTTAAAAATTATATTAAATAATTAGCATAGTTTTTTTTATGAAGTTTCGGAATGTTTTGACTCAAAATCTTAATAATGAGTAAAAGAAAAATATAGACTAAATCTCAAGCAGAACTCACACCAATACGATTCTGATGCGACAAAAGGGTGAAATACATGCAAACATGTTATGTTCGGTTTTTTTTTGTTGTACGGCAAAAGTATTGATTTGCGAACACGTTTAATTATAAACATTTAAAAAGTAAATCAAATTAATTACTAAAACTTAGATTAAACTCAATCTGAATCCATATTTCTCCCAAATTCTCTCAATTTCTAGTTTATAAGGTTAATTTAAGTTTACGTATTAGTTAATTAATTACCGATTTATCTTAATGTTCTGCCCTTTTTTAGGAGGAGGCATAACACCTACTTGTACCTTTAAAAACAACAACGTATCATATCATTTTATACAAACATGTACGATACATACTTTTATTTTGAGTCCAGAAAGAAGGCACCATTGAAATTTGTTGGATTCCTTGATAATTTAAAACTAAATTTTCTTAGAAATCCACAAGAGAATATGTGGTAGCTTACACGATGTACAACACTAAATATTGTTACAGTTTATTTCCTGACTTTCTGCCCCATCCTTATCGGCAGACCAAATCTCTGTTTGAGAACCCCT
>JAHXMU010025041.1:0-17300 GCA_019455685.1 Philornis downsi
AGACGCTATACGGCGAAGAAATATAAGTAATGATCCCAAGAAATGGAAACGAATAAGACTAATATCGTCTTCAGTTCAGTTGAATCAGTTCATACTTTAAAAGTGAATTCGGAACAACCACAAATGGAAGAAACCAACATGAAGTCAAGAAAGAGCACACGAAATCCACGTGATTATGCACAAAATATAAGAAAAATGAAGAGAAATGGTGGAGAGGAATATGAAACAAAAGAGTCTAAGCATGTGAGTGGTAAACTTTTCGAAAATAAAGATTGCTTTTGTTCCAAGAAATGCATAAATAGAATCGGATATGAAGACAGGAAAGCTAATTTTGTTTCCTTTTGGAAATTAGCAAATCACAGGAAGCTGCATCCTGCATTTTAAAGCACATTCGGGGCATTACCACTCAAAAGCATGTCATAGCTTACAGTGATGCCTGCTCAGGGCAAAATCGTAACATTAACATAGCTTTAATATGGTTAAAAATTGTTCATTCATCTGATAATAATGGTGATCACAAAATTTATGGTATCCGGCCATTCTTTTTTGCCACATGATCGCGATTTTGATTTGATAAAAACTAAAATTAAAAAATCGAGTTATTTATACATCCCTGAGCATAATTATAATTTAATAGAATCATGTAAAAAGAGAAACCCATTTTTGGTAGCACAAATGGCTCAGAAAGATTTCATTTCGACAAAACAACTAAAAGAATCAACGAATAATAGAAAGAAAAACACCAATGGAGAATCTGTGTCTTGGCTACAAATACAATGGATCAGATTTTTAAAAAGTTTTCCATATAAGATGTTTTATAAAACTTCCTTGGATGATAACTCCGAATTCAAAGCATTAGACCTCTCACCTAAAAGAGGAAGACCTAGAATATTCGAAAATACCTGATTTGCTTCCATTATACACAAGCATTAGACCAATAACAGAAGAAAAACGTAAAGATATGATGGATTTACTACGCTGTATCCCACCAATTTTTCACAAACACTTTATTTCCCTAAATACTAATAAATAATTTACTTGGTTACTATGAAATGAGTTTGAATAAAATGTTAATAAAAATTTTTTCTTGATGGTATAAGTCATTGTCAGGACTTTATAATGCAGTTAATTTTGAAAGTGATATAAGTCATTTCAACCTTTCAAAACAACATTTCCTTTTAAAAATACTTGTTTTTTGAAACTAGTTTACTGTCGAAAAATCATATTCCATAATACAAAAATATTTTTTAATCCTTTAAAATGCAAAACTCAAAATATCTCGAAACAAGGAAAATGTGACTTATACCACTTTCAAAATCAAGGACTCATTTATTCTTATAATTACGATGATCCAAAATGATATAATTATTCTCGCTTCAAAAGTAATAAAATCTAGAAATTTGGATGGAAAATTTGATTCATTTTGATTTATAGGGTTATCCATTTTGCGTTTTCAAGTAAAGTTACATAAAACACTTACAAAGCTATGATTTCGATAAAACTTTTATTTCATTGTAATGCTTGGACCTTTTTATTCTGTACGACTCTAGATTGGTCGTAGCAGTGTGTCCTTTTGAGGCAGTTTTCGAAAAAAATAGAGCCTAATGTCACCTAGAGACCATAATGCGCCCGAAACAGTCACTTTTTCGGGATGTAATGCCTTTTTCACAATCACTTCTGGACTGTCTGAGCGCCATATGAGTGAGAAATGAGTTTCATCGCTAAATTCTGATCGATTGAAAACCCACGTTTGAAAACACCAAAAGTGGTAAGTTTTAACTATTATTATGCGTTTTTCGGTTGTTAAACGATCCATATTCGTAAATTTGCAAACCTTTAACTAAATAAATAACACTTTAAATGACAGGTATTTAATGGCCTTGCCAGACCGGCGGTTTTCAAAACTGCTAAATGGATAACTCTATACTTTTTCCAGCAGAGATTTTATGACAAATTTTGTGTATTAGTATTGTTTAACATTTCATCACGGGAAGATTCAGTTAATTCCAAAATTGTAATCTCTGACAAGGTTACAAACAACATTAAAAACAAAATAAATAAATGAAAAATAAAAATTAATATGAAAAGTAAAAAAATTGAAAATTTTGTGTTTTTTTTTTTTTTTTTGTAATTGTGAAAAATGACCTATAAACTAATCAACCATTAATACACTTAAAAAAGAACAATAAGCATTGTGGCCTCTTACAATTCTTCTCCATCCCTTCGAACCAAGCATCAAAAGCATTCCAGACACCCAACCTCCACTCAAAGAACAAAAAAGAAAAAAAAAAAACGCGTACTGAATTTGGGTTCAGAATATACGCAAAATAAGTATACTACTAATCTACTATGTGCTTGAAATAAGTAAGTGAAATTTAAATTGTCTAAATTTTACTTGAATTTGATCTCGATCTTTAATTAGTATGTACTTGAAATAAGTACGCAAACTTCTTCGAATAATTTTCTTACTTATTTTGAATAAGGAAGTACTTGGCGCCGCACACTGGGGCCGATTGCCAAATTTGTGGGCAAAAGTCGAAAACGCATTCAATTCAGGTAAATGTTTGTGCGAATCTGATGTCAAAATTTGAAAAAACAAAATGGCGGAACTAATATGGATGACTTGTTTGAAAAACGCATTTTATTTATACATAATGACAATGATTAGCTTAAAATTAGGTTTCAACAGAAATTAAATTTAATTTATAATGATGGATAGATACTTCAGAAATTATCATTAAGTTTTTGAGTAAATATGAAAAAAGGAAATATTATGAAACAAAAAATTCTGAAATTATGTATTCATTACATAGTCTAGTTAGGTACAACTTTAAAAATCTTCGTCAGAAGAATCGCTTGATTCGCAGTCAGTAGATTCAACTGGAAAAAAGTTTGAGCTTTCCCCACTTATTGAAATATTTGGCGCATTTAATAACTGTACTGCTTCCGGCAGTAATGATTTAAACTTTGTACAGGGTAATTTGCGCAAGCTAGATATACCTATATATGGGTCAGATGATAATAGAAGCCGTGAAAAAAGGTCTTCCATAGTTTTTACTCGTGAACATTTTCTCGTAAAATCTGATCTGAACTTTTTAATGCATTTATTATTGGACTCTTGAGCATCTTCAGACATTTGTCCGATTGGTAATAGAGAATTAATTATTATTTCCTTGCCATGAACTAAAATCTTATGCATTGAAGTTGGCATATAATACCAAGGGTACAAGTGTACGAAGTCGCGGGCTGTTTGTATGGCATAATCTTGAAATGCAATTAGATAAATTTCGTAGCCACTCGAAAGAGCCTGCGGTAAAACATGAAAACGTTTTATAAGATTTTCATTCTCCCTTGTGATTGAAGCAGAAGTTGTAGAGTTTTCAAAAAATCGCCGAGCGGTATTCCCATCATTCGAGCTACCAAAAGCAGGCTTCGGTTGATCGACTATTAGTCCCAATCGTAAACGAAAGCTTTTTTGAATGTTTGCTTTTCGGGTTTGAACAGATTCTTTATCATTGAAACTACGCGCTTGATACGTTTTGATATCAAGTTTGCACCCTACATGCAAACAGCATTCGAAGAATCGAATCCATGCATGCAACAAATGCATTGACAACAAAAATGCTACTGGAATATTTGGCATTAAATTGTTTTTGTTCTCGCACCACAAATTTTAAAGAGAAATAATCAAATGACTTTAAAATAAATATAATCGGGCTTAATTTAGATAGTTACCAAAAGTTTCTGCACATGTTTAAAATATTTGGTATTGAGGAAAATGCACCTTAGTTACAAAAACTTGCACCAATGTCGGTAGCGCAAGAAATCGGAATTTTTTTTTTCCATTAAACAACAGATCAATCTACAGAGTTGCCCATATTCGACGGACCCATCTGGCAACGCCATAACTTTTGACAGAGATGTCAGATCGCTTAATGACATACCGCGTTTGAAGCGTCAGTCCAAGCAGATTTTTACCATGGAACAATACACGCCACGCGAGCGCTCTGAAATAGTTGAAATTTACATTCAACAGAAGAAGTCAATTGTGAAAACTCAACGTGCTTTTAAAATATTAAAAAATGTGAGAAGTGCGCCTTCTAAGAACACCATTAAGCGTTTATACGAAAAATTTTCGACTGGTGAGGCTCTTTCTAATCCGAAGAGGCCAAATAAAAGTTGACCAAGGCGATCGGCCGAGAATATCGCTGCCGTACGAGCCAGTGTTGAGAGGTCCACAAGAACATCCCAAAAACGCCGTTCTCAGCAGTTGGGCATGGCTCGGTCCACTTTACAACGGATTATTCGCGTTGATTTGCATTTGTTCCCGTACAAAATTCAATTGACGCAAAGATTGTTGCCTGCGGACAAGCCTCGTCGATTGGAATGGGCCCAACGAGTCATCGAAATGGCCGATGATGACGAGCAATTTTGGAACAAAATTATCATGTCCGATGAAGCCCATTTCACATTGAATGGGACCGTAAATAAGCAAAATTGCCGTATTTACGCCACTGAAAATCCTCAGGAGATTCAAGAATTGCCTCTTCATGACGAAAAAGTCACAGTTTGGTGCGGCGTTAGTGCGAAAACGGTCATTGGGCCGTTTTTCTTCCAAAACGAAAATGGCCATGCTGTTACCATCAACCAGGAGCGTTATCGCGACATGATGACCAATTTTGTGATGCCAATTATTCGTCGAAAGCGTATGAGGCAGTTCTGGTTTCAACAAGACGGCGCTCCACCGCACACAAGTCGCATAACAATCGATTTTCTGAAGAATTTGTTTCCGGGCCGTTTGATGTCGAAAAGTGGTGATTTGGACTGGCCACCGCGTTCGCCCGATTTGACGCCCGCTGACTTCTTCTTGTGGGGACATTTGAAGTCAAAGGTTTACGTTAACAAGCCAAGGACCGTAGAAGAGCTCAAGGACAACATTCGTGAAGAAATAGCCGCTATTCCGGCCGAAATGTTGGCGAAAACGATGGAAAATGCTGCAAAAAGGGCACAATACGCCATCAACGCCAGAGGCGGCCATTTGAGAGATATCATATTCAAACATTGATGTAAACAAATCTACTTGGAACAAATTAAATGAATAAGATTGCCAACCGAAAATTTTTTATTTTTTTCTTTGATTTTTTTTTTAAAAACATGGGTCCGTCGAATATGGGCAACCCTGTACAACCTACAACAAGCCCGACCATCGAACAACGGGCAGCAATATGACTTTTCTCCCTGTTCTTACAATTTTCCGTTGCAATTTTAAGTTTATTTTCAGACAAATCATTCCTTTGTTAATATCACATACATAATTATTATAAATTTAGGACATCATGGTGTACTCACTCTTCCCTTTCGAATCCATATTTTAGATTATTTTTGGTGTAATTTGTGTAGGTTTGGCTTCGTTTTCAACAGAACACTTATAAACACGCTCGAATCTCGACGCGTCTGGATCGAGCAACGGTCACTTTTAAACTGGGACACCACAGCACGTATAAGTGATCATACCCTCCCGAATTTGAATTTCGACCCCCGGACTATTACCCTACCAATCCTAAACCCTTCTATCCCCGTTAAAGGAACTTCGTTTTTCGACTTTTGGCCACGAATTTGGCAATCGGCCCCAGTGTGCGTCGTATGGAGATACATTTTTCTAAATTTGAGTTTGTTTTGAGTGTGTGTACTCAGTGTATACCTGATCATACTGATCATAATCCGTTCGACATTCTACATATGTTGCGAAGCATTATCCTCCAGCAGACTACCAGACTCATCTACTTGCCGTCATAACCAGGAACCTGCACGAGAGTCCAGTTTCGTGTCATTTTTAAAAATTCGAGGTTAAATTGTACATTCGAGATTAGCTTCTCATTCTTATCTGAAACGACAACTCGCTTCATACATTGATTCTTTTCTTGTCTGAAAGAAAATTAGAAATCTAAATTGATAATATTTCTCTATGGAAACCTAATGAAACAGATATTTCTATTTGAGAATTTGCAATGAAAATATACGTTTATGCAGTTTCATTGATCTGAACCATAAACAGCTGAAACCAAATGTAATTTCGTTTCTTGGCAGAAGAAAGACCTGGCAATAAAACTGCAAAAGGTAAAAAATACTACAAATAATTTATATCTTGAATTTACGATACCAGGCTCTCAGAACATTACTACTGCCTCCAAACAACTGCCGATGAGAAACAATAACTTCTTCACATTTGAGAAGATATGGTTTCAATAAAGATAATCATGATGCTTCGGTATCGGGTATAAAACGCAACATTTTTTCTGTCCATTGTCCAAAAATGGCTGCTTAAAATAGTTTTGTTTTTTTTTTTTTTTGTCAACAAAATTTTTCATAAACTAAATCAATATCAAAATTGTTGTTAATTTCGTTCCAGGTATAATAAGAATCAAAACCAAAATTGTTCATAATTTCGTTTTGAATGTAAGAAACAAGAACAAACTCAACACAATTTTGATTCACTTGCCGGAAATTGCATAATAAATTTTTATATATTTGTTTTAAGTTTCAGAAACTGAAACAAATCAAAACTGTTTTCGAATTTGATTTTTTTTTTGTTTTGTTTGTCCCCGAATTAAAATTATTTCTAATTTCGTTTCGGTTATAAAAATTAAAATCAAAATTGTTTGTAATTTCGTTTTGGATGTAAGAAACAGAAACAAAATTCTATACAATTTAGATTCAGCTGTCGGAATCAGAATCAAAATTTTGTATATTTTTGCTTTAAACATCAGAAACTGAAACAAATCAAAATTATTTTCGGATTTGATATTGTTTCGTTGACATTCCCTGGTCCCAGAAGCAAAATTGTTTCTAATTTCGTTTCGTCTGTAAGAATCAAAATCAAAATTGTTAGTAACTTCTTTTTTTTTTTTTTTTTTTTTGATGTATGAAACACAAACAAAATTCTATACAATTTTGATTCGGTTGACGGAATTAGAACAAAAATTTTGTATGGTTTGGATTTAGATTCAAAGAACAGAAAAAATCAAAAGTGTTTTCGGATTTGATTTTGTTTCGTTGACGATTCCTGGTCATAAACCAATATTCTGTGATGTACTCGTATAGTATAACAAGCAGAGCTAAAACTTTGTCAAAAGGGAACTCATTTTCAAGGAAAACAATTTTTGGATAAGGGACGGAAAAAATGTTGCAGATACCGAAGCACCATGATTATCTTTATTGGAACCATATTTTCTCACGTCTTACCTGGAAAAATCAAATTGATTCAAAACTCAACTCCACTAGCTTATTGGCTCCCAGTCTACTCTCATTTTGGAAAATAAAATCACCATCTACAAAACCATATTGAAGCCATACGGCATCCAATTGTGGGGAACGGCATCGGCTTTTAATATAAATAAGCTACAGAGAAGACAATCAAGAATACTGCGCCAAATTTGTGGTGCCACATGGTATATTAGGAATGATAACATACACAAGGATTTAAACATTCCTTATATTTTCGAGGAAATAAGAAAATTAAGCAGGTCATATATATCGAAGTTGTCCTCCACTCAAACCCACTCGCTCAAAACCTTCAACATTTTCCCGACCATATACGGGTAAGAAGAAAGGACACGCTAGACTTGGTCCGGTGATAAAGAGTTCGGCTCGGCAAAAACAAGATCCGGCAATGGCAGGATACTTTAGTTTAAGATAGGATTAAGATTTGAATACTTATTGTAAGTTTCGAAAGAAAGATCCAATAAAGAAAATGAATGGAAAAAAAAAATATTTTCTTAAATGTGCAGCAGTTATTATTTCGCATTGGCAGTTGTTTAGAGGCAATAGTATGATTCATGATTTGCTTTACAGGCACTGGAAGCGGTTCGAGTCTACTCAAGCCCATTTAGTTTCAGTACCGTTTTGCAGCGCTGAATATTACCTACTTAAGGGTTATCCATTCAGTGGTTTCAAAACCGTCGATCTGGCAAGACTGTTTGCTGTTAAGGGGTCCCGGTGGTTTAGAATTTTCAAAACATCGATTTTTTTTTCAATATTTCGAAAGTATAGACTTTTAAGGATACTCGTATAATGCCAAATTCTTGGAAAGATATTCCCAGTATTTTCGACTCTACAGCCCTTTTAGCAGGTAGAACCAGATTCGTCACGCGGCGGCATTAATGGTCGCATTGTTGGTCGCGCGGCAGCTGTTCCGGCCCTGATGACTCAAAAGAAGCTCGAACAACGTGAAAAAATCAAAGGCATGAAGAATCATTGGAGTACGAAGAAACAGAAGGAGTTCTGTATGGTGCTGGAATCGCTGATTAATTGTAAGTATTAAAAATTTTTGAAATTTTTGAAAATATCCACTCTCAAAACTTTAAACTCAGATATCTCCAAAGTACTTCTTCCGGCCTGGTGTCGCCGAAAAAAAAAAAATATTCAACCGATTCGTCCAAAATTTCAATATGTTGTTCACACCATCAATGTCCGTACTAAAGGGTATCCTAACAAGAGCGCAAGATTTAAATTTTAAATAAAACATAGATATTAAAAAAAAAAAATCGTGAAACTTTATTATATCGCAAAGTGGACAGAATGAGGTTATGTGTGGAACAACACAACGGGTTGTTGAAACGGTTATTGAAATTTTCAATAACCGTTTTGCATAAATGCTGCGGTATTTCATTAATGCAGCGTCCAATTTCCTCTTTTAAGACTTGAGTCGTCGTCGGCTTATTCGCGTAAACCATCGACTTCAAAATACCCCAAAGAAAAAAGTCTAATGGTGTTAAATCGCACGATCTAGGCGGCCAATTCTGTTCTCCAAAACGTGAAATAACACGACCGGGAAATGACTGATGCAGCAATTGAATTGTTTCTCTGGCTGTATGACATGTGGAGCTGTCTTGTTGAAACCACATGCCCTCCACATACATTTCTTCAATTTTAGGCACGAAAAAACTGGTTATCATTTCACGATACCGAACACCATTGACTGTTTGCGTTTGACATGCCTCATTTTCATAAAAAAAGGTCCAATGATTCCTCCAGCCCAAAATCCACACCACACAGTGACACGTTGAGGATGCCTTTGCTTCTCGTAAATCACTCGAGGATTTTCCTCACCCCAAATGCGACAATTCTGCCCATTGACGAAGCCATCAAGATGGAAATGGGCCTTGTCACTGAAGAAGATTTTATTGGCAATATCAGCATTTTCATGTTGTCTCTCCAATACCCAATTAACGACCTCCCTTCGCTGTCCATGGTCAGCTGGCTTCAGTTCCTGAGTCAATTGATCTTTGTATGCATAAAGATGCAAAACTTTCATCAAAATTCACTGCATAGTGGATTTGGAGACACCAATTTGCTGAGCTCGGTGTCGAATTGAGGTGGATGGAGTTTGAGCGACATCATCACGTACATCTGCGCCATTTTCGGTCAATTGACCTGGTCGAAGGCGCGTTGTTGTCTTTACATCACTAACAGACCCAGTTTTGGAAAATCTATCCATTAATCTCTTTACAGTTGACTCTTTTGGAACATTATTGTGACCCCAAATTGATCGCAATTTGCGAACTGTAGCCGCAAAACTTTCACCATTTTGGTAAAACAATTTCACAATGAGAATGCGTTGTTCATTCGTGTAGCGCTCCATTTTTACTAACCCCGTACCTCCTACTAGCAAACAATAACAATTGTTCAAATGTCAAACAATGACACTTCGAATGGCGCCATATTTAAATCTTGCGTTCTTGTTGGGGCACTCTTTATTATTATTTCAACTATTTCGTTTTTTTTTTTTAACTGAAAAAACCCCGATTTTTAGAGTGTCAAATTCAAATCCGCGCCATTTTGTCACATTTTTTTTATTCTAGTACAGGACATACTGACATACTACAGTCATACTGATTAATAATTTTTTTGATTTTTGTATTTCAGATAAATAGAAGAGTCAAAATGAACAACATCGTCCAGGTCCAATTTTTCGGGAGGGTCAACTTCAGCGCCATTTTTTAAATTATTAAAATTAAAATTAATTTTTTTTTTCATTTTTGTATGTAAAAGAAGTTAAATAAAAAGCCTAAAAAATTTAAATATCGTTTTTAATTTTTTTATTGCAAAAAAAAAAATTCCTAAAAATACCCTAAATTTTCGAGCTCAAGACCACCGGAACCCCTTAAGTACCTGTCATATGAAGTGTTATTTACTTAGTGAACGATTTGCCATTTACGAATATGGATCGCTTAACAACCGAAGAACGCGTAGAAATAGTTAAAATTTACTACAAAAGTGGTGATCCATACGTGAGTTTTCAATCGAACAAAATTTTCTTTAGCGATGGAGCTCATTTCTCTCTCGGTGGTTACGTTAACAAGCAAAATTGTCGCATATGGGGCTTGAAGAACCCAGAAGTGATTATGGAAAAGCCAAAACCTTCCGAAAAAAGTGACTGTTTGCTGCGCATTATGATCTGGAGTTGTCATTGGGCCGTTTTTTTTATCGAGAACGTTGTCAAAAGGATCTACTGGTGCCAGAAATCCAGAGGCGGTAATTTAAATGACATTGTATTTCGTACATAATGGCAAGGTCCAAGCATTAACTATCTATACATACCTATATATATATAGGTATATATAAAAATCAATTGCTGTGCGTTAGTCTCGCTAAAGCTCGAGAACGGTTGGACCGATTTGGCTCATTTTGGTCTTAAATAATTGGTAGAGTATTCCGGAAGGTTTAAAAGGTTTTATTTGAAGTGATAGATGGCGTTGGAGATGAGATTTTTGCAATTAATATTTTTTACCACATTAACATTTTGAAGACAAAACAACGTTTGCCGGGTCAGCTAGTAATGAAATAAAAATTTCATCGAAATCATAGATTTAGGTGTGTTTTATTCAATTTTACTTGAAAACGAAAAATGGGTAACCCTATATGTGTCTAGACATTTCAATTCATATTAAATGAAATAGCAAGAGAAAGCTACTGATTACTTTGTGGCCACCTGAAGTTTGTCTCCTCTGGGCTTGACAAGAGTTTATGTGAGGTAATTTTTTTTTTTTCCATATTCTTATGCTTTTTCATATCCAACTGCCAACTGGCACATGACCGGTTGCTTGGGATCTATGTGGTTGGTGGGTTATATCCATGACAAAACAGCTATGCAAATTTGAACACGTGCTCAGTTGCTCCACTCCATTCCAGCCAAACACGACTGTCAATAATTCTTTGCGTTTGGCTGTTGCAACTCCAAACTACTGACTCGTATCCACCAAGCATCTTAGTCGAATGTGATTCACCCCTATAAGGCCACAGACAACGACGAATTCAAACGGAAATCATGCATCACCAGACGCATATGATGTACATCTGATAAGAAAAATATTAGCATTGATTTGAGTAATTCTTTGAGTTATGTCTTTACTTCCATTATTTATAAAGTGGCGAATTTGCATAACCTATTCCAGCTTCAAGTAATTATCACAGCAATTTTCATAACGATTTTCTGTCACTATAATTAACAATTCTCAATGTAACTGCAAAGCTTACACCTAAAACTCTAAGCAAACAAAGATGACGTGCTTAACATTGTTGTGTTCGCCAAATGAAAAGTGATCATTTTCATCACGAAAAGTAAATTTACTAATATTCATCAACAATATGAGAAAAAAAAAATACTGTAAAAATACGTTTCGGGCAACTTTCGGGCACTTCTTGCCCACCATCCCCTTCTCATTACAGCTAAGGAAACTTTTCTTAGTCTCGTTAACTGGTAATACGAGATTTTTTGTTTTGTTTTCGAATGGTTACGAGACTTTTATTGGTCGTTCAGTTTAATAAATATTTATAAATACACAGCGTATAATGCTATTAATTATAGTTAACCAACAATAACAGACAACAAACAGGTTTCTAAAAATATTTAAATCACGTAGTGATGCAAATTACAATGAAATAACAAAAAATCCGGTTATTTCATTAATTACAGTCACAATTCAAAAATTGTTTAGGCAATTAGACTGAATATAAAGAAATAATTTATAAGAAAAACTTTTGATTTTGGTCGAAGTTGGTTTATTTTGTTTAGTCTGTTTAAAAAAACATTAAATATTAAAGTAGTCTAACAAACAAACAAATTCCCTTGCATTCCCATGAATGAGATATGGGAAAGCTTCTCACATTTAGTGAGCTTACAAGCAGTTTGTGACGTTCATAACGACGATTTCGAACGACACATTTTGGGAAGCATTCACCGATTTGCCGATTACTGGAAGTGTTCGAAAATGCATCAAGGTGTGAACCGCTGGAATAATGATAGGTGGCTGTATGCGGGATTGAACCCGGGATCATGCGAACGATGGTCGGATGTACTAACTAACTATAGCGCATAGTCGGTCACAAAATGTAGTCTACAACACGAAAATCTGGATTCCCTTTCTCTATACACAATTAAACGAATACGGAATCTTATTTCTATAAGAGCTTTTCTGCCAGAAATCTTTATCAGGAACGCCTTTTGCTTCCTTATACAGACATATAAGGTATAGAAAAAATAAATTAATAATTTTTCCTATAAATGGGTTTAGAAATCTATATCTCGCGTTATATAAACGAGATGAAAGCAATTTTTCAATTCATCAAAGAAATTTAGTTTGAGGATCAAAGCTTTCAAATATAGTTTCTATTAAATGTGTGTTTAAAAGTAATCCAATTTAATAATAACTACCGAGTTTATTTAAATTTGTAAACGGTATAAAAATGCTTCTTTGAAAATGAGAAATATGCATATTTTGCGCTTTGGGAAGAAATTTTTATTCATTTTGAATGGCTTTCAGTTTTTTTTTTTTTTTTGACTGGGTTTATATTTATTTACATGGATGAGCCAGAAACGCATCCATTGCTGGTTATTTTGGATTTTACCAGAATATTATAGACAACAGCGCTGAAGGGAGGAAAAACTAGCATAGAAATTAATATAAAAAGGGACGCAATATTGTACTTACAATAAGCTCGTCCTTGATATGTTCCATAAGTATAGAATGATTTCAACAGTAAACATACTAGGCCAGAGGTAGGCAGTGGAAGATATTGAAAAAATTACAACAGATAACCCAACCCAATCCGATTTAATTTCCATCAAAAGCGATACTCGGAACAGGGCCAATATTTCAAAAAATTCAATTTGAAAGAGGCGAGTATTAGATTTGATTTGACGAATAGATGCTGTGAACTCACTTTTCATATATATATACTCGTATAAACAGTATATTTTTTAAGATTTAGGTTTTTCAGGTTGGCAACACTGGTTGGTAATAACGTCCAAACGTCATCTGTCAAAGTGAAAAGTGTACAGTATACTCTGCCATTTCATCAGAGAAAGACTAACAAATGAACAACAGAGAAAGACTAACAAAATTCGTGCTCTGTGACAAATGTGCATCGTTTGATACGACCATTTTATGGTCGCCATAATCATCCTGCTGAATCAACAATTCGTGCTGTTACCTCCAAATTTCGCACCAAAGTTACTTTGCTAGACAGAAAACCATCAACTTGCATGCGTAGAGTGCATACCGAAGAAAATATTGCAGCCGTAGCGACCAGTGTTAATGACGATCGTGAAATGGCAATTCGTCGCCGTTCCCAGCCATTGGGCATGTGTTACTCAACCACAAGGAAAATTTGACACGTTGATTTGGGTTTGAAAGCCAAATAAAATTCAACTCACCCAAGAATTGAAGCCGAATGACCTACCACAACGTCTAAGTTTTGGTGAATGGGCCTTACAAAAGCCCAATGAAAATCCGCTGTTTAATCGGAAAATTGTATTCAGCGATGAGGCTCATTTCTTGCTGAAAGGATACGTACATCAGCAGAACTGTCACATCTGGAGTGATGAACAGCCGCATGCTGTACATGAATTACCGATGCATTCCAAAAAACGATAGTCTGGTGTGGTTTATGGGCTGGTGACATCATCGGGTCATTTTTCTTTAAAAACGACCGTGGAAGAAACGTCACCGTCAACGGCGAACAATATCGAGCCATGATACGCGATTTTTTTTTGACACAATTGGCTGAGTTGAACTTGGTTGACATGTGGTTTCATCAGGACGATGCAACATGCCACACTGCTCGTGAAACAATGGATATGTTGAGGGATGAATTTGGTGAGCAGCTTATCTCTCGATTTGGTCCTGTGAGTTCGCCCCCAAGATCTTGCGATTTAACGTCTCTTGATTATTTCTTGTGGGGTTATGTCAAGTCGTTAGTCTACGTATGTGGACAAGCCGAACACTATTGAAGCCTTACAGGATAACATAACACGCGTTATTCGTGGAATACAGGCCGAAATGCTCGAAAAAGTGACGAAAAATTGGACATTCCGAATGGACATTTTGAGACGGAGCCGTGGACAACGTTTTACATAAAATTATCTTTAAAAATTAAATGGCAAGGACTAATTTATCGATTCCAATAAAAAATTGTAATATATGATGCAAATTTGAGTGTTTTATTCGATTTTGAAAATAAAACTACGATTAAAAAATCACCCTTTACTTTATTTATTTATTTGGCTTGTAATTCGGCCAATTATAAATTAATTACAGTATGCTGTTGCATTCGTATAATAAATGCAATCTTTTCGATAATAAAAATTAAGAAAAGGGACGTAATAAAAATTAAACATTAAATTTATAAAAATATAATATGATTTTAAAGATGATTTTAAAGATGATATGATTATTAAATACAAAAAATATGAAAATAAAAAGATTAATTAATCGGTATATAATGTAGAAATATAAGATAATCGGTAGGTAATAACAGCGGCTCACAATCTAATTGAAAACAAAATTTTACTATAAACTCTGAAAGTGTTGTAGAACATGGCTTTTGTAAGGATCAGGAATCGCTAGACGAAATTAGAAACATAAGATTTCATACAGAAAAAACTACTCCGACAGATTCTTCATTGATTGAGTCTGTATTGTTGAAGCTCGCGTCAACGATGGACACCAGTAAAAAGAAAATACGCCACATCTTACAGCTTGTCTTCAATAAAATTGAAAATGGAAGCCAAGCGGCTGAAAATGTGAATAGTGTTTATGGTCCTGATACTATAACAGCTGATCATCATGACCGCTTTCAGTTTCGTCAAATCCATTTCGGAAATTTCGAAAGTTCATCACGCTCTAGAAGGCCAATTGTCGAAAATGGCAACAGACTAATGGAAATCGTTAAATTTGGCCATCATATAAGCACTCTTTCGATTGTCTTGAAACTAAACATTGCACAAAAAATCGTTTGGAATCACTTGAAAAACAAGACCACAGCGTGATTTTCGACTCTCATGGTCTAGCACAAGATATGGTAAAAATCCATTATTTTTGATGGATTTTGCAATCTGTATCTCCCTTTGTATAAGTGCGGTGATGAATGGCGATAGAAAGTACTCAAAATCTATGCAGACTGTTTTTTGATTGCCTGGCTAAGTATTATTTGAAAGCACGTCAAATATGGACATCAACAAAGAGAAAACATGCCAGGCGGCCTAAAATCTGAAAAGTGTTTATGGTCCTGACTCTGTAATAGACAATTACACTCAATTTTGGTTGGATACACCACGCTCAGGAAAGGCAATTGTCGAAAATGTCGATAGAATAATGGAAATTGTCAAGTCCGACAATCAAGTTAGCACTTTTTCGATTGCTCAGGAGCTACGTATTGCACGTTTGGAATCCATTTGAGCCATACCGGATGCCAAAACAAGCTCGCTGTATGGGCCCTAAACGAGTTAACGCAAAAAGAAAAACATCATAGAGTGAATTTCCATCTGCGAATCGCTACTGAATCCTAACAAAATCGACCCATTTCTACAACGAATTTTGACTAACGACTACGTAAAGCGAAAAAGATCGTGGTTGAATCGCAATGAGCCAGAGCAAACGATGGCCAAGAACAGGATTAACGGTTAGGAGGACTTTGTTGTGTGTTTGGTGGGATTGGCAGGGAATCATCTACTACAAGTTGCCTCTCAAATTCTTAATTTAGACCTTTACTGTGAACAATTGGAAAGCCTGAAGGAATCAATCGTCCTAACAAAATCGACCCATTTTTACAACGAATTTTGACTAACGACTACGTAAAGCGAAAAAGGTCGTGGTCGTATCGCAATGAGCCAAAACAAACGATGACCAAGAACAGGATTAACGGTTAGGAGGACTTTGTTGTGTGTTTGGTGGGATTGGCAGGGAATCATCTACTACAAGTTGTCCCTCTCCGGCCAAATTCTTAATTTAGACCTTTACTGTCAACAATGGGAAGGGGAATCTTGGTTCATCAGAACAACGTCAACCCATACTCATCGATAGTGACTCGCCAGAAGTTGCGGAAGCTTGGTTGGAAGGTTCTTATGCAACCACCTTATAGCCCGAACCTATCACTAAGTTATTACAACTCGTTAGTGTCTATAGTTAATGATTTTGCTGGTGAAAAATTCTACTCAGGCAGAACTTGTGAAAATCGATTGCCCCAATTTTCCCCTCTTTAATAGGGATGAGGATACCTATGAGAGAGGCATAATGGAATACGTTATCGAATGGCAACAAAGTATCTTACAAAATGCTGCATATTTGATCTAAATTGGATCATTCTAACTATGCTAAACCAAGCTTTCAATGGCATCAAAAAAACAACGCATTTCTTTTTACTACAAATTAGAGTTCGTAATGAAAATGTTGTTAAAAAAATGGACCGAAAGGCATTACCGTCTCAAAGACAATTCTATATAAGTTGAATAGCTCAAAGAATCAATTTGCTATTAAAAAAAACTTACAAATAACAATTTCTTGTAATCACATATTCTGTGAAAAAAAACCCACCAGGAACTGATCCTTTAAAAACCCCGCTTCAAGCAATTGTCAAATTATATTTGCTTCTAAGATGCCACAAATGTCCTCTACCCTAACCTGCAGTTTCAGCGCAATCTGTCATTTAATTTGTTTACAGTTCTCGATATTGTCCGTTCATCGCAAGTACGAGTATATTTTGCGATTTTGCATTGGAAAATAATATCGGACAAAGAATTTATTCCCAAATTCCAAATATATCAAATGGAATTTCTTATGTCAAATCGCCGAAAAGTTTACAGAGAGCTTCACCGTAAGCTTTATCCAATTTATCAAAAGCACGAGTATGTCAGTAATGCGATAACAACAACAATTTTTTTCTTTTAATTTTTGATTATCTTCTTTGTGGAAGAAGCTATTGAACAAGTATTGTTATTTATTTTAGAGCAAAGCAATAGACAA
>JAHXMU010025052.1:0-11512 GCA_019455685.1 Philornis downsi
TAAAACTTACTACAAAAGTGGTGATTCGAATGTGGGCTTTCCATCGAACAAAATTTTCTTCAGTGATGAAGCAAGTTTTTCACTCAATGGTTAAGTCAAGGAGTAAAATTGTCGCATATGGGGCTCGAAGAACCCAAAAGAGATTGTGGAAAAGCTATTGAATTCGGAAAAAGTGGCTGTTTGGTGCGCATTATGTCCTGGAAGTAGCTTCTCAAAACTACTTTAAAAGGATCCACCGCTGCAACTAATCCAGGGGCAGTCATTTAAATGGCGCTGTATTTCATACATAATGGCAAGGTTCTAGTATTATAACGAAATAAAAGTTCCATCATAGCTTTATGATGAAACACATAACTTTACTTGAAATCGAAAAATGAATACCCCCAAATTTGCATGACATTGAAGGCTTCACATAGTTACAATAGTCCGACTTACGTCAAATATCCATCGTTTTGTTCGACAACTTCTTGCCATTTTAAAGGTAATCCCATTATGTCTCTTTCTAAGAAATCCTCGTCTCTATTGGCAAAACAACTGGTAAGGTCCATTTTCACAATCTTGTCTTGAGATGCATTTTTTACAAGAAAAATCGTTTGCCATAGACAGACGCAGGTGGTAGTCCCTAAGCGCCTTGCCCGGACTATAAAATTGATGTATAAAAACCTTGCAACTAAACTTCTACACTTTCTAGCGAGTTACTATCGATATGAGTGGCCTGCAGTTGTTTTGATAGAATACAATTCCTCTTATTTTAGTCACAGCTGGCAGCTTCTGGTCGATTAATTCCTTAAGACGGTCCAATTGTTGATAGTACAGGACCGAATTAATAGTTTAGATAATGAAAATCAGTTTATACATGATTTCCTGCCAATCTCACCAAATACATATGAATGATGTGAGTAACTTACTTGATCGTTAAACCAGTAGTCATTACCTCCCGCCGAAATTGATTGATTTTATTGCGATTCAGCAGCGATTTGGTAAAAATGTGAAAAAAAAAATAAAACAAATAAACCACAAAACACTGCATCGCATGAATGAGTCGTAGGAAAATTCTCATATTCAGTGAGTTTCTACGTATTTTCTTTTCAGATTTACTGAGCGGCACCTGCTGCTTAACGAAATTTAATTTGAGAAACGTTTACTAGATTTGTGATTACTCGATTACCCGAAGTGTTTGTCACAGCACATCAAGAAAGATACATGGCTCTGTCGACTTTTGAACCCAGAACCACCAGAATGATAGCCGTGCGTCGTATGTGTAGGTAGAGAGACAGTTTATTCTGCGGTCTCTTCAACTTATTTTTAAAGATGATTATGATTAAGGATAAGGTAAACACAGCTGATGTCACCTTTTATAAAAAGAAACAAATTTCCTTACATCCAATGAATAAGACATGAGAGAGTTTCTCACATTCAATGAGTTTCCACACATTCTAATTTTAAAAATCATTCAATGAGACAGATTAACGACTGTACCGAACGTCACAGTTTGAGAACCATTAACCAGACTTTTCGGACACATCGAACTGAACAACGCACAAGTAATGACAGCTGGCTTTTTGCGTCTATTAACCATCTCGCCATAATCGGTTATCGAACTTCTTTTAGTACCTGGCTATAAATAAGTGATTTCAAATGGTTTTTTATGCAATGTTTAGCTACTAGACAATGAAAATAGTCCTCCCATGACGGTCGGAGTTAACAATTTCCATTATTTAATCGATATTTTCGGAAATTGACCTTCCATACTGCGGTGCATCTTTGATATCAAAATTAACGGAAAGGAATTGACAAAATTAAAATTGCGATAAAATGGCTATTACAGCATCAAGGCCATAAATACCTGTCTTGCATTTTTAGCCACCTGTCTTACATTTTGACCTTCATCAAAGAAAAACTGTAAAATATGACAAAATCCCCCTTTGTTGGTGCCCATTTTTGATGCCCGGCTCAAACAAGAGCGAGCAAAGCAATCACAAAATTGTCTGATTGTTTTTTAGCGCAATATTTTATCTTTTTAATGCCTAGATGGCGATCACACCTATACAATGCGCAATACAGATTACTAAGGTCATCCTTTGGAAAAATAATGAATTTCGTTTTATCCGAAGATATATTTTTTCCAAGATTTTCAAATTAGTCTAAGAGATTTTAGGAGGGAACATCTTTTCCTTAATGCAATATCCCATCTTAATGCAACAGTCGAAAAATTCAGTCTGCATGCAAGACCAGCGAAAGTGGATTTAAATTAGTTACCTTTGCCGCATTACAAAACATGATGTAGGCATTTATAGGTCAACATGGCAGTCTCCTTATTACAATAAGAGAAACCGGAATGTTCCACCCGCTAGTCCTACTTGTGGCTCATGGCACAAGGGGATGAATCATTTATGGGAGAATTCGGGAGAAAAATATTCCGATCATCAGCGTCTTATGAACAATAAGCTGCATGTCGTCGTTTAGGCTGTCAGGCACATTAAAGTATAACGAATGCATGGGCTGTTCCGTACTGCGAGAATGTACCAAAATTCTTCTACAACGGACTCGATGCGCAGAGGAGGCTGACCGAAACTTATTTGGAAGGAGCGGACTTTTGAAACGCTGTCGAAATTTGGTGCAAGAAATTGAAAAAGACATGTAGAAGATCGAAGACCGCTCTTGGAGCTTTGCCGCATACCAAAATGAAATTTAAATTCTAGCCACCATCTCAGTAAGTCTGAATGTTATTGTGATATTTGATATGCATTGTTAAGATATTTGACTAAAGATTAAATTAATATCATACAACCCTCGCATTTGTACACGTACGAGTATGTACACAATTACCTAAATAGAAATCTTAATGGATATAACAGAACGCTGATAGACGTTGTTGCCGTACAAAATAAAACACGAGATCCGTACATGGCGCAGTGCAAATTACGTACTAGTACGTGTCACATTTATGATAAGAACATCATTTTATTACTTTTCCTCTACATTTTTCATGTCCCACCCCCCTCCAACCACTCCCCCGCTTCTAAAGGAAACAACGGAAGGAAAGTTCACTTGTTTTATATTTTATTTTTTATTTCCGTTTCCTTTAAGTTTGGCACATGAGTGTGGTGGTAGCGTAAATAAAACAGAATACGAAACATATGTATGTGCTATATTTAAGTATCACAACGGTTATATAGACATATGCACATTTTTAACATGTACACCCCAGATGGGGTTGCAATACTGATGAAGTTTTACCAGTTTCTTGTGGGGAATAAGAGATTTGTTTACGTAGGAAACGGTGAACATGTATCGATTATACGTTTGCACGTAGCACTTGCGAGAGTAAGCTACATTTCTAGGGAAGGGGCTGATTTTTATCCAACCAAAGAACGCGTTCAAATGGTTAAAACTTACTACAAAAGTGGTGATTCAAATGTGGGTACTTTTCGTGCATTACGGAGTAATTATGGTCGTCATAATCGACCTGCTGAGCAAGGAATTGGCAAGATTATAAAGAAATTTAAAGAGACTGGAAGGAAGGTTAGCAATGTATGCACAGGCGAAAATATCACTTCTGCTAGTGAAAGTGTGGCAGATAATCCAAATTTCAATATAGGGCGTTATGGCCGTGTGATAACTAACTTCTTTTGGCTTAAAACTGATAATTATCAACTGTACGATATGTGGTTTCGACAAGACGTTGCCACGAGCCACAAAATACGACCAATTTTGGTTTTATGGCATGAGAAGTTTCCAGAGAGCATAATTATATATTTTGGCGACGTCAAATTGGCAACCAAGATTATGCGATTTGACACCGTTAGACTTTTTTATTATAAGGCTACGTCAATAACCGTGTTTACGTGGATAATCCCCAAATGTTGGAGCATTTGAAAAGCAATATTCATTCGTCAAGTTATTGCCGAGGTACCTTCCGAAAAAGTGGTCGAAAAGGCGGCCATTCATATGACATTTTAAAGGGTGTCCCAACAAGAACGCAAGATTCAAATTTTAAATAAAATACAGATATTTATAAAAAATCGTCAAACTTTATTATATCGTAAAGTAGACAGAATGAGGTTATGTATGGAACAACACATCGGGCAGATGGCCGCCGCGACTTTGCTGGCACACACGCGGTCTTTTAATGAAATTTTCAATGACCTTTTTGCATAAATACTGCGGTATTTCATTAATGCAGCGTTAAATTTCCTCTTTTAAGACTTGAGTCGTCGTCGGCTTATTCGCGTAAACCATCGACTTCAAAAAACCCCAAAGAAAAAAGTCTAATAGTGTTAAATCGCACGATCTAGGCGGCCAATTCTGGTCTCCAAAATGCGAAATCACACGACCGGGAAATGACTGATGCAGCAATTGAATTGTTTCTCTTTCTGTATGACATGTGGAGCCGTCTTGTTGAAACCACATGCCCTCCACATTCATTTCTTCAATTCTAGGCACGAAAAAACTGGTTATCATTTCACGGTACCGAACACCATTGACTGTCTTGCGTTCTTGTCGGGACACCCTTTATTTCATACGTGATGGGAAGGTCCAAGCATTATAATGAAATAAAAGTTTCATCGAGATCATAGCTTTATGTGTGTTTTATTTATCATAACTTTACTTTGAATAAGAAAAATGGATAACCCGATATTCACCAAATTTTTCTTGCCATAGTTTCACAACTTGTGTGGCAAGTAGAGCCGTCTTGTTGGAACTAAATGTCGACTAGATTGTAAGCCTCCATTTCGTACAGCAAATGATTTTTTATAATTGCGCGAAATAGACGCTGATTGATCATATTTATGAAGAAATACCGACCAATATTTCCACCAGTCCATAAATTGCACTAAATCGTTCAAACTGTAATGAAACTGTCGTGAAATTGCGGCCCACCAGTCGAAGATTGATGGCATATGTTGTCCAAATGCCCCTTAGATGCAGATATAACAGACCTTCAGGGATTAACGATATTTAGGTCAGGTGATAACCGGATAGTCAGCAATACGCTCTCTACTCAGGGCGTGTTGGCCAGAACAACGCAGTTTGCTTCCTGAACGCTTCCTCGGCGAAGAGCTACTGTAATGTAGCTGTAGGAAGAGAATCTGCCGGTATTTTCGAGGCAGTCTGATCTGTAGGTCAAGCGGCTGCAAGACTGTTCAGATCGGGCTGATCCCATAATCTCGTTCAGCTTGATAGGCGGTAGCTGCTGTTCGCTCGCTGAAACTGGTAGTAGATCAGTTACAGAGTCTGACCAGAGACGTTGTCTGGTAACGAGAGTGATGGAGATGGAGATGAAATTCAGTGTCATGGTAGACGTTCATCTTCGCCGAGCGGAAGGGTTTTGGAGATGCTGCATCCTTGCAATATAACATCGACAGTTTCATCCGCACCCACAGGTACGAGTATGTAAAAATTTCTGTACTCTTTTTGCCGCAGGGCTACCAATCCCGTTAAATATGGTGCATAAATCACAATTTGGTAGCCGCTTCGCTGTGCAGCTCCCAACGGTAAGTTTGGCCACCCCTTCCATAAATTGTTTACTTGTGTTTACTTGCGTTCTCGTTCTAGCCGTAAGTGGTTACAGCTTTAAAAAAAAAAAAAAGTTTTAAAAAGTGAAAGAAATGAGCGAAAAAGGGTATTTTAGGCATATTATGCTGCATTATTTCCGAAAAGGAAAAATGGCTGCTGAAGCCGATCGAAAAATAAAGTCTGTTTATGAAGAAAACGGACCAAATGAAAGAACTTTCCAAAAATGGTTTAAAAGATTTTCTACGGGCGACTTCTCCGTAACGGGCGCACATAGATCAATACGACCAAAAGAGATGGTTTCTTAAGGGGTGAGAGGTTTAATTATTGTTAATCTCCGTGCAGCAGTTAGGTAAATAACTGAAATAATCGACTATCACCTATTTCGCAGCCTGAGCAACCACTTGAATGATTTGAATTTCCAAAACGACGAGGAAGTGAAAAATCATATTGAACGTACTTTTTTTCAGAAAAACCACGCAAGTTTTATGAGAGAGGAATTGAAAAGCTCCCAGAGAGGTGATGAGAGATTATTCTGTCATTATAAACTGTTAAACAAATTCATTTGAATCCGCAATATGCAAGTTTGTGCTGCTTTGGAATTTTATTCGTGAAAAAGTAGTAGGGATGGGAAACAACTTCGAAATGCTCAAAATGCTAAACCGTATTATCGGCTATATAACGTGAACAAATATAGGATTGTGCATTTAGCGGTTTCAAAACTGTCAGCTGTTAAATACTTGTCATCTGAAGTGTTACATATTTGGTGAAAGGTTGACGGTTTGCTAATATGGATCATTTAACAACCGAAGAACGCGTAAAAATGGTTAAAACTTACTACAAAGTGGAGATTCAAACGTGGGCTTTTAATCGAATAAAATGTTCTTCAGCGATGAAGCTCAATTTTCACTCGTTAGCCCGGGGAACGTAAAAGTGGAAAAGCTATTGATCCGGAAAAAGTGACTTTGTGGTGCGCATTGTGGTATGGAGTTGTCATTGGGCCGAATTTGCTCGAAAATGACGCTGGAGAACTTCAAAAGGATCCACTACTGCAATTAATCCAAAGGCGGTCATTTAAATGCGACATAA
Source organism: Philornis downsi (assembly GCA_019455685.1). NCBI lineage: Eukaryota > Metazoa > Arthropoda > Insecta > Diptera > Muscidae > Philornis > Philornis downsi. The sequence continues at coordinate 6,607 of JAHXMU010025052.1, forward strand.
TATCAAGGTCCAAGCATTATAATGACATAGAAGTTTCATTGAAATCATAGCTTTCTGTGTGTTTCATTTAATTATACTTTTGAAACCGAAAAATGGATAACTCTATATATATAGGTATATATGTAACTCGTATATGTATATACGAGTGTCCCAACAGGAACGCAAAGTTTAAATTTGGCGCCATTCGAAGTGTCATTGTTTGACATTTGAACAATTGTTATTGTTTGGTAGTAGAAGGTACGAGGTTAGTAAAAATGAAGCGCTACACGAATGAACAACGCATTCTCATTGTGAAATTGTTTTATCAAAGTGGTGAAAATTTTGCGGCTACAGTTCGCAAATTGTGATCAATTTTGGGTCACAATAATGCTCCAAAAGAGTCAACTGCAAAGAGATTAATGGATAAATTTGCCAAAACTGGGTCTGTTAGTGATGTAAAGACAACAACGCGCCTTCAACCAGGTCGATCGACCGAAAATGTCGCAGCTGTACGTGATGATGTCGCCCAAACTCCATCCACCTCAATTCGATACCGAGCTCAGCAAATTGGTGTCTCCAAATCCACTGTGCAGTGAATTTTGACGAAAGATTTGCATCTTCATGCATACAAAGTTCAATTGACTCAGGAACTGAAGTCAGCTAACCATGGACTGCGAAGGGAGTTCCCTAATTGGGTATTGGAGAGACAAAATGAAAATGCTGATTTTGCCGATAAAATCATCTTCAGTGACGAGGCCCATTTCCATCTTGATGGCTTCGTCAATAGGCAGAATTGTCGCATTTGGGGTGAGGAAAATCTTCGAATGATTCACGACAAGCAAATGCATCCTCAACGTGTCGCTGTGTGGTGTGGATTTGGATCTGGAGGAATCATTGGATCTTTTTTTATGAAAATGAGGCATGTCAAGTGCAAACAGTCAATGGTGTTCGGTATCGTGAGATGATAACCAGTTTTTTCGTGCCTAGAATTAAAGAAATTAATGTGGAGGGCATGTGGTTTCAACAAGACAGCGCCACATATCATACAGCCAGAGAAACAATTCAATTGCTTCATCAGCCATTTAAATCTTGCCTTCTTGTTGGGACACCCTTTATAAATAACCTAAATGTTCGGTACCGTTTACGTGATATCGTTATTTATTATTAACTGGAGGATTACGATGGAAAATGCCTTAATTATCTCTTGAATTCAGACTTATTGGTTTTGTTGTCTTGTAAAATTCTTGTTTGCAAGACAAAAGTAGGTTGCAGTACAGTCAAGGGAGCAGAATGTGGAATTCCTTGCAATTCTCGTTGGGGAATCTTCACTTTAATTCTGCCATAACAGATTTGGCTATGTGGCGTCCTACTGAAATCACCCTCATTCTGCTATAGCCGAATTTCAGCGAAAATTCTCCAATAAGATGATTTCAATCAACTCCGCATTATATTAACCTTTGAGGTGTTTAGTTTTGTTAATGATGCACCTTATTTTTGCTTGTGGGAATGGATTATTAAAAAATCGATAAATTTGGTTGATTCAAAGCAATATTTTTAATGTTTATTGATTTTTTTTTTTCACATTTTACCCAGTCGCATAACACAATAACAACTTAATTGACGAGAATTTAAGTAATCTCAGGCTACGTATTAGGGATTATAGTGAAAATCTGACCACGGTAAATCTGTACGTATGGCAAGTCCTAGAATGGGGGTGGCAACGCTGTCCATTTTCGTTGATAGAACTTAAGATACCAAGTGCTTGAAGATAGGAGGGTAAGAATATATGTGGGTTGAAGCAGTCATTTGCAGGGGAAGTATCAGTAGGACCGTGGTTACTTGAGCGATTTTTAGCCGATATTATAAAGAATTGCAAAATAATGCAATAAATAAAAATTTATGTTGCTACAGTCGGCTAATTAGGAATTACAGAGAATTAATTTAATTTGGAAAAAATGGACAATTTGTCTGGAAGGTACCAGAATGAATGTGGCAGTGTGTTCTGTTTTCATTCAGGGAATAAAATGTGAAAGTGTGAATGTGTACCGAATGGTATTGAACTTAGTTCAATTTCATAAAAGACATGAATTTGAGAACCTATGCGTCAAATTGGTTGTTTGTATGGGAGGTACCAGAATGGATGGATGTAGTGTGTTCTTTTTTCGTTCTGGAAATGAAATGTAAACATGTAAATGTGTATCAAATTTTAATAAATTAAGTTGAATTACATAAAAAACATGAACCTCAGAATATATGCGTAAAATCGGTTAAATGTATGGCAGGCGACGGAATGAGTGGGCTTAATCGGCTGATTTTTTTAAATTTTACGCGAAATTATTATGATACAATGCAAAGAACGGCTGTCTATTACGGATAAGGAGTTAAAGAGGCGAAATTGAATTTCGGGATTTTCAGATTGAGTGCATTAAAGGATTTTAGACCCCCAAAATGAATGAATTTAGTTCCTCCCCCCAAAGAGAGAATTTATTGCTACGGCAATGGGGGTACCAGAAGCAAGAACATATAATTTTGGAAAATCGGTCAATTTGTATGGAAGGTGTCAGAAAGTGATGGCCGATGAAGCTCATTTACGATGCCCAGCTTTAGTCTGACAAAGTATTAAGTTTAAAGAGGACTTAAAAAGTCATGAAAAGCATTTGCTCAAAAAATACTTGGTACTTTAAACTCTTCCTTCTGGGTGTTACTTTTTGCCGTATCAAATGATACCCTCCTTCCTCCAGGTGAAGCTATAAAAGGTAACTAATATGAATTATGAAAAAAAAATTGTTAGATTTTCTTATTGTAGAACATTTGTCAACCTTCTTGTTTACAGAAATGAAGCTGGAAGCTTTCATAACTAAATTTGCCCCCGCCTTATGCAGCTTAATATGATTAATAACAGGTTTTAAACAGGATTACGTTAGTCTTTTTCAACTTTAGAATTTACTTCATATGACCGCTTAATTGAAGCAAAAACGCCGAAAAGCTAAAATAGGGAGTATGGATTAGTTTAGTCCAATAGTCAAGATATTCAGCATGCAGATTAACATCTTCACCCGCCACTAAGTTTAACCAGATTACAACACAAAGTAATCTACTATACAACTTGCCTATACTGTGGCAATTGGCTGTAAAAGAAGCTCATGCAGAAATTTCAGTCAGTTGAACTGACTGGATAATTTAGAGTTAATCAGCGCCGGAATTTTCCATATTCTTTAAAAAATACTCTGCCATTTTCATTCGTAAAACTAGCTTTGCTAAATACCAGATGAACGCTAAATTATTTTGAATTTAGTTGCAATTGAATGAAAGATATGAATGTAGGAATATGTGGGCAAAATTATATAATTTGTAAAGGAGTTATCAGAAAGAGGGCGTGGATGGATGATCAAAAGAATCCAATGTCTCATTATCTTCCATATCCAGAATAGTATTCTTTCGATAAAGTTCTTCTCTCCAAACCACTGTTCCAATGCCAATGTTAAAAAAAAAACATCCATTTATATTGCCATAATTTTTCACCAGTTGCAATTGACTTTTATATAAGTTCCACATTCCGTAAAGGTATAAGTGAGACTTCTTTTTGCATCACGAATCCATACAGCTACCCAACACTATCGTTCACAGGTGCTATGACATTGCATTGCACAAGCTCTGCAAAAAGGACGACGGTGGAGAGCGAGGTATTTTTGCTGCTAGAGATTAAAGTAATAACTTAAATGGATTCACGTTCAACAATATTTATTCAAACAAATACTGCAGATGCCAAAGACATTCATTCATTCACCCACATTTAGGAGGAGGTAAAACGTATAACAGAGGAAGACATCTGGGTGTGGGGTGACAAACAAATATGCGACGTAATTTGCAATGACAAACGAAATGATTATTTTATGAGGCGAAAGAGATTAAAGGCATTATGGAATATGAGTAGTACTCATTTTCCGCGTGAAGCAGAAAATCATATGAAATAGAAATAAAGGTATGCTTAATAGGGCAACATATCAACGACAAGGTAGCATATTTTCAGGCAAACACAAATAAATCCACAAGAAGGGGAAGCTCGCATGAAATAGATATAAGAGTATGCATAATAGGGCAACATATCAACGACAAGAGAGCATATTTTCAGGCAAACACGAATAAATCAGCAAGAAACAAGGCTGGTGATATTGAGTGGGAGAATTTGCTATGTTGCTTCATTCTATCATCGTTTTTGGTATTAAATGCAAATCAAGTAGCACATATGGCATATGGGAAATATATGAGTTTGCAAAATTGTACGACATAGTCATAAATTTAGAAAAGTAAAACGTACGTGTTGCGGCGTATTATATAATGAGTTGAATTTTATATAAGTTTTAAAATGGAAAAACTTTATTGTTTTTATGGAAAATTAAATTTATACAAAGTTTAATATCTCAATGCATAGCTAAGAAAAGTTTACGAAACAAAGTGTACTAAATTCGAGATGCTTAAGTAAAAATTAGACAAATAATATGCTGGCGGGAAGTAGGTACACAACAAATAATTTAAGAAAGAACAACAAGTTCAAAAAGCTTATTGGCTTCAATTGAACAATGTACACAACAAAAAAAGCGACATATTGTATCGCTTTAAACAAATTGTATATAAGACGATGTACCGATTTATACATATATACTCAGTTGGCCGCTTTTTCTAATATAAATGAGTATTTTTAAGTATCTTTCAATTAGAGCGGTTGACATGGTTCTTTTCAGCAGCTACACAATGCCATTAAATGGACCATTTATATTAAGAGCGGTGCAAGTCCCTTTCTATAAATGGACTTCGATTATATGGACCATTTACGTTGAAAGCTGTGTAAGTCCATTTAAAATAATGGGTGAACAATTAGAAAATTTGTTAAGAATTACAGCCGAAATTTAATTTGTTTTTTTTTTTT
>JAHXMU010025052.1:11522-24714 GCA_019455685.1 Philornis downsi
TTTCTTTATTTTTCAACATAACCTCCTCTTAGCTTGATACACTTTTCCAGCAATATTCAATAGCTTTTATACATTGTTTACGGTAAGAACTATCAAACTTCTTAAAACAGACAACTCTACCTTTTCATTGTTGGTCAAAACTTTTACCAACGAACAACTTTTTTAAGTTTGGAAATAGGAAATAGTTCAAGGGAACTAAATCTGGCGACTAAGGTGTGCGACGAAGCAATTCGAACTTTAATTCGTTAATTCTGACCATGGCAATAGCGGATGTGTGAACTGAAGCATTGTCTTGATGCAACAACACTCTCTTTATCGTCAAATGCGGCCTATTTTCCCACAATTTTATCACCTAAACCCTACAATAAATTAGCAAAGTATTATTCTTTCTGAAAATAATTAATATAAATAATCCCATGCTCATCCCAAAATAAACAGACGCCATGATCTTGTCTGCAGATGAAACCGTCTTCGCATTCTTTGGAAACGATTCTTCTAAACCAATTCAATGCTCTGACTGTTCCCCTGTCTCAGGTGTGAAGTAAATGGATCCATGTCTCATCCATTGTTACAAATCGAAGCAAAGTTCGGCTTAATTGCGATGTAACATAGCCAAACACTGTACTGAAACATCTTCACGACGAAGTTTTTGCTGCCTACTTAAAGCAAGCGCGGCACTCATCATGCGCACAGCTTTTTCATCTTCAAATTTTCAGCCGATATGCGATGTATAGCACCTTTTAGAATGCCTATCATTTCAGCTAGCTCAAGCACTTTCAGCTGACGATCATCCAATACCATTTAGTGGATTTTCTTAACTACGTCTGGCATGGATACCTCAATTGGCCGACCACTTGGTGTTCATCTTGGCAGCTCGTACAACCTAGTTTAAGCTCTGCTATCCAATATTTTACAGTCGTAAATGAAGGAGCAGGCTCCCTCAGATTATAATTTAGCTCGGCTTTAATATTGATTGAACTGAGACCTTTCAAATGGAAATATTGAATTACATAACGGTGAACCATTTTTTCCATGTTGCTCAAATTCACTGAGATCGTTTGTTGTTTACGGCTCAAATGGAAACGCTAAACAACGTGATGCCTTGAAACTTAAACCACATGATCTATAGGGTTGCCACTTTTTACCAAAATAATTTTTGTTGAAACTACTGCAACCACCTAATTTTGGGACCGCTGGTAACCAAATTTATAGTATCGTCTAAAAATGTAGGTTTTTTTTTCCGAAATAACGCATTTAAGCCAACGAGAAATCCAATCATCGAAATGTTTTTCAAACGCGTTTTCCGGAAAATAACTTAAGTTCTCCCCATGAAAACTCTGCCACATATCTAATCGACTTAAAAGGGGATACTCGAAGTGGTAATTTCAGATTTAGAAAGAGAAAAATATCAAAATTACTTCCTCAAACGACACAAATCCTCTGAGCAAGAGTTCCATGTGCACAGCACTCCGATAAGCGAAGAAAACAGCCAACATTACTTTGATTTCTGGTCGATTTTTAAGTGGTTTCTCGGTTTCGGCTTAGCGATATTCTGAATCTTGTCGACTGGTTCGTTTGTCAAACTCTTAAACCCACGTCTCATCACTAGTTATAATGCGTTTTATGAATATGGGATCGAAATTAACTCGTTCTAGCATGTCTTCAGTAACTTTTCTTTAGAGGTGGATTCATTTCCTCTATAGGGTGGCGCATAAGTAACGTTAACAGCGACTATATTGAATGCGTTCTTGTGAATCGTTTGGTTTTAACTCGTGAACTAATTGCATCTTATATGGGAAAAGGTATAAAATATGTAAATTTCTTTGCAAAGGCCACCTAGACATCTCTAGCTACTGAGAACGCCACCTGGTGGAAGTTTCGGGGTTTTCCTAAATACTTGCTTGCACTTGGGCAATGGTCACTTCATTTCGAACTGCACGAGGTCTTCCAGCAAGCGGAAGATGACAGACAGCCCCTTGTTGCCCAAAACGCTCAACCAATCGATAAATTTTTGGAGGGATAGGAGCATTTCGAACATGAAAGAAATTCCGATATGATCTTTGTGTCTGAACAATCCAATGTTGACTTTCAAAGTAAAATTGAACAACTTTGGTTCTTTGTTCTGTGTTGAGCCTTCTCATCATAAATTTCTTAAGTATTATTTAATTAATTCTGTAAAAAATGTGTTCACTGATCAAATCTTATTGTTACTTGTGCCCCACCCTATATAAGTAACTTTTTTCCTGTTGAATTGAGTTTTGTTCAATTTCAAACTTTGCCTAGCTGCAAAATTCCACCCATCCAGCTCAATTATGATTAACTTATGTATATGTATACTTTGTAAAGGAAATGAATGACCTCATATATCTACCATCTTATGGGAGTGGATGTAGGAAAATATAAACTAAAAATATCATTTTAGTTAATAATTTCCTTGCAGTTCAATTACTCATTCCCCTTCAGTCGCCGAGCAAGCTAAATGACTTTTTATAGCTGTCAATTTGTCACACCAATCGAGCATGTTTCATTTATGCCATTTGCGTTCATTCCAATCATAATTTCGTGTTTTGAGGAGTGATTTATTTCACATACCTCATGATCTATACAACCCCACAGCATACTAAGTTACACAGTGAAATGTATATCCTACCTGAAAGCTGATTAATAAGAAAAAAAACTTGTGTCACCTTCCCTCTTATGGAAGCAAGATTTTAAAATGATTGGAGTTGCCACAATTTTTTTCAAAAATAAGCACGTTTTCCTCACAACAGTTTTGTAAATTACAATCCGATATTCGTATGTGAAATGGGAGAGTTCTTGAAATATTCATCTGATTCGAGGTAATACAGATCACTTTTTGATTGCTCTCTGCTTCCCTAAGTGAGGGACTTGTCTTAAATTGCTCACAATTTGCCCGAGATAATCCCTCTTACTTTGCTATTTCTTATTTATTATTTTTATTATTTTCTACGGGCGGCGTATAATAGATAAGGATGTCAATTCCAGTCGTCATCTAAGAAGAATCCCTCTTACTTCAGTGCTACAATGTAAGCTGAGCCAAAATACGCGCTTACAAACAGATCTGCTTCTAAAATTTCAATTTTCTTTATTGAATGTACGCAGTACTATCTTTTCGGTATCCGGACTCTTAAGATTTCAGTCGCCAAGGAACATTTCTGCAACATTCGAGATTTTAGCCACTTAAATGATGCATCAAACATTTTTCTTATTCGAAAAAGGGTCCAAAAAAACAAATTCCGGCCGACCAAGGTCATCAAGAACAATTAATGATTAAAAAAATAATTAGTCTGTTCATGACGTTTCAAAAGTGTCCTAAAATTTTGCACATTAACATAAAACTGCGACAATATAAAAGGGTTTATATAATGGTCTAAGAAGAAAAGTCCTTGGATGCTAGTCAGGAGTTTGATTTCGTAAATCAATCTATTGAGCGCTTTTTAACGTTTGTCGACACTTTGTTTTTTGGAAAGAAGCTTATTTTCATCTAATGGACGGCTAAATAAGCAGAACTACTGTTACTGGTATGAAACGAATACGAAACGCAAATGCGAGAAACTTCTTCATTCGCCAAAAGTGACCATATAGGAGTTATCGGTCGCAATTTTTTTTGAAGATAAAAAGAGACGTGAAGTTACAGTAGAGAGTGAAGTTACAGAGCGTTATGTGGAGATTTTAAACAATTTCTTGTTGCATAAATTGCAAAACTTTTCTGGCTATAACCAAGGAATATGTTTCTAGCAGGAGGAGGCAAGGTCACACACGTCCAAAGCGTCTCTGTGATGTGTTCGTGCAATTTTTTCTAGCAAAGAGATGTCCGGTAGAGGCGATACAAATTGACCGCCACACTGAACCTGATCTAACTCCTAAGAACTTTTGGCTGTAGGGTTATTTCACACCTAAAGTCTAGGCCAATAAAATGAAACTAGACCAACAAAAATATAAATTAACGGAACGAACGAAAACATCCGTCACGAGATGACAACCATTACGGGATCTACATGCCGTTGGTCCAGTTTACATTCAAGGTGGCGCACCAAATAATTTTTTTAATCAATGTATTTCATTCATTTATTTATTTATTTTTTTTATTGTATACAAAATTCTTATTTATTTTGGTGATACTTTTTTTTTAGAAATGAATTCCCAAATTGTATACTTTATTGTTTAATAAAAATTTTTTTCGGTAAATGGCCTACTTTCCTCCATCGACTCATTAAATGTGCACTTTTTTTTAGATTGGTTGCGTTTTTTGGTATCCTATATAGGACACCAGTGTAGGATACCAAAAAACGCATCGGCGCTTAGCAAAATCAACTTGGCAGCATTGCTATCTACGAAATATTTATTAATTTTATTGTGTTCTTATTCGTAATCATTTGTACTTCCGTTTATAAAATAAACGTAACTTATTGTTCGCGAAATTAATAAATTAAAATTGAATTGGAACGCATTGTGTTTGTTCTGATGGATAACTTTGAAAATGTAAGTATTGGTATTATTCTGGAAATCTAAATTCTAATGTTTTTCCTAATAGCTAGAAGCGGGCAATTACGCCCATGAAGTGGAGAATTTACAGGAAATTTTTTAGAACATGGTGGCCATGTAATCTTCTTCATCGAACTCGTCCGAGAGTGTAGTGATCTTTTGCAAACAGCAATAACGCCAATAACACACAAAGCCAAAATTCACCAACTGATGTTTGCAAAAGAAATAACAACTTGTGTTTACGTTATTTGATGTTCTCTTTCTTCTTTAACTTCTCTGTTTACTTTTGCGTAGGAGAACTTGGTCGCATTGTTATTTTCCATACTTTTCTACTACTTTTTATACAACTTATGCCTGTTTAGCTTAGCGTGCAAAATTATCTCCGTTAGCGTATACCGGATGGCATTTGTATGGCGAAACGGGTATAAAAAACCAAAAAAAAAAATGCAACTATTGTTTCCATCAAAACTTTGTACATCTTAGAGAAAAAAAAAATAAAATAAACTAGCATCACTTTCAAAACAAACGTACCGTTTCCTGTGATGATAAACGGCTTAGGTTCAACTAATAGCATAACAACAGGATACATTAAGCTTTAACAGCTGTCACATAACAGCTCTGTGTTTCCACACACGTAAAATATGTAATCCTTTATTAGAATGAATACAAAATATACTGCCGCTCCATCTCTGTAAAAGACACAATAATATTGAAAGCTGATTATTCCCCAATGGCAATAAATAGAATATCATTCTGATATAAAACAGAACGTGCTTGCAATGTCGACCATTAAAAGACACCACTCGTAAATACTCATAAGGTACGATTCGAAAGAAAGGAAACAAAATTTGGTCAAATGGCTTAAATGAAATGGATTCCTTAAACTATTCAAACAACATAAGTAAAAATCGAGTGGGAATTCGTAATGTTGAAATACCTGTATCCACGTGAGAAAGGGCAAGTGTGACGAAGGAGTAGCTGTATTTAAATAAATGTACATATATTTGAAATGCTTTGCGCCTAATGTAACCAAACATAATAAATTTTGCCCAATTTTTTTTTTTTTATCCTTTCTCTTCTTCTCCGGGTATCCTTTGCATAGCTGATTTCCTGCGTTAAGTGTTAATACTTGTATTTTGCAAAGAGGCATTAGTTGTGGTTTTCTTTATGGTTTTGGGATGGAAGCGAAAGGCTTTGCATGGACTTAAACTAAATTGGCATCCAGTGTTATCAACAAATTACCAGCTGGCCGTGGCAGATCTGTGAAAGAAAAAGGTGGAGCAGGTGCAGTTCAGCTATATGAATAAATTATGCGGAAGGTTTTGTGGTAAAGTCGAACTATAGTCTAGATTGTAAAAATTGCCATAAATGCTAATATTTTATGAACAAGCAGCGAGTTTTATTAGTTAGGAAAATTGAAAAGATTTTTTGTGCTCACGTTCGTACGAGTACGTATGTATAGGTATGTACACATGCACGTAGTAATATTTATGTTTATGAAGTCCTATAAATTAGAGGATTTTGCAAGCCTCAGTAAATGAGATTACTACGATGGGATATTCAGGTAGAAAATGGCTTAAGTGTTATTGGCATTGTGGTAGTTAAAGCATATCGTCTACTTCGATATATAAAATTATGTGTAAATAAGATTAATTCAACATATACGAGTATATGCTAAAATGGTTCAAAATATACTCAGAAATATTTTAAGGTGATAACAGAAAAAAACACAAAATGGCATTTAAGCTTTACAACATTTTACATTTTGTTATTTACTAAACAAAAATGTCGAAGTTAATAAAAGGCGTCACCAAATCCCACTTTCCGCATGTGCAACCGGGCATACTGAGTTCTTTGAGGAAATAGAGTGATCCAATTATGCAAGAACTAAACTGCGCATTGTGGAGATATACTACACAGGGTTATCCATTTAGTGATTTGGAAACCGGCAGTCTGGCAAGGCTTTCAGCTGGTAAATACCTGTCATTTGAAGTGTTATTTATTTAGTGAAGGTTTTGTCATTTGCGAATATGGATCGCTTAACAACCGAAGAACGAGTAAAAATAGTTAAAACCTACTACTAAAGTGGTGATTCAAACGTGTGCACTTTTCGTGCGTTACGGGGTGATTATGGTCGTCATAATGGGGCAATCGTGCTAGGAATTGGCAAGATTATAAAGAAATTTGAAGATACTGGAAGCATTAGAGATGTGTTAGTGAAAGTGTGGCGGATAATCTGAATTTGTCGATTTCAATTATGCATCAACTAAACTGCGCATGGTGGAGGTATACTACACAGGGTTATCCATTTAGCCAGTCTGGCAAGGCTTTCAGCTGGTAAATACCTGTCATTTGAAGTGTTATTTACTTAGAGAAATATTTTCCATTTGCGAATACGTATCGTTTAACAACCAAAGAACGCTTAAAAATCGTTACAACTTACTACAAAAGTGGTGATTCAAACGTGGGTACATTTAGTGCTTTACGGGGTTATCGTAGTCGTCAGAATGGAGCTACTGTGCTACAAATTGGGAAGATTGTAAAGAAATTTGAAGAAATTGGAAGCGTTAAGGATATGGTCAGGCCTGTGCACTCCCGAAAATGTCGCTTCTGTTAGTGAAAGTATGGCGAATAATCTGAATTTGTTATCTTACGGCTGCTTGGGTGATACAGCAACATGCTTTCAATGCTGATTTTTTGAAGAAAATTTTCTCCAGCGATGAAGCCCATTTCCCATTCGGTAGTTATGTCAACAATCAAAATTGTCGCATATAGGGCCCGGAGAACCCAGAAGTAATTGTGGAAAAGCCACTGCATCCGGAAAGGTGACTGGTTAGTGCACATTCTAATGTGGAGGTGCCACTGGACCGTATTTTTTCGAAAATGGTGCTCGAGAAACCGCAGCGCTATGGCCGTATGATAACCAACTTTCTTTGGCCTGCAATTGAAGATTACGAATTGGACGATAAGTGGTTTCAACAAAACGATACCACGATCCGCATAAGTTTCCAGCAGAAGTTTGAAGAAAGCGTAATATTACATTTTGACGCGGTCAATTGGTCACAAATGTCATGCGATTTGACGCCGTTAGACTTTTTTGTGGGGCTACGGTAAAGATCGTGTTCACGCGAATAATCCCCAAACATTGGAGCATCTGAAAACCAACAAGTTATCGTCGAGATACCGCCCGAAATGTGGCAAAAACGTGTTTGAAAACTACTTTAAAAGGATCCACAGCTACAACCAATCCAGAGGCGGCCATTTAGTTGAGATTACATTTCGTACAAAATGGCAAGATCCAAGCATTATAATAAAATAAAAATTTCTTCGAAATCAAAGTCTTAAGTGCTTTGCTTTTGCAACCAAAAAATGGATAACCCGATAAAATTCACTAAATGCTTACACTACCCCAGCTCCTGAAGGAAATCCAAGGAAATATAATCGACACATATCACTTACTTATCGACTATAAATCCACATTCGTCGGTCGTGGCAAACATTAATTAACATTATTGCTAAGTTATGGGATTTCCGCAAAAAAAGGCACATCCTTGTAGAATAATACTGACATATGTGAAGTAAAGTAAAATATGTTCAGTAAAAATGTGAAAAAAATAAAACAAATAAACCACAAAACATTGCATCACATGAATGAATCGTGGGAAAGCTTTTCATATTCAGTGAGTTTCTAGGTGATTTCTTTTCAGACTTACTGAGCGGCACCTGCTGCTTAGTGAAAATCAATGTGAGAAACGTTTAATAGATTTGTGATTACTTGAAGTGTTTGTCAGCACATCAAGAAAGACACATGTCGGCTCTGTCGGCTTTTGAACCCAGAACCACCAGAATGATAGATAGATGATAGAATGATAGTTTATTCTGCGGTCTCTTCAACTTATTTTTAAAGATGATTATGACTAAAGATAAGGTAAACGCGGCTGATGTCACCTTTTATAAAAAAAAAACAAATTTCCTTACATCCAATTAGTAAGATATGGGAGAGCTTCTCATATTCAATGAGCTACCACCCATTCTAATTTCAATCTAATTTCAAATCATTCAACGAGATAGATTAACGACTGTACCGAACGTCACAGTTTATGAACCATTTACCAGACTTTTCGGACACATCGATCTGAACACCGCACAAATACTGACAGCTGGCTGTTTGTGTCTATTAACCATTTTGTCATAATCGGTTACCGTCTTTTATACAAGCTTTACGCTATTTAACTACGCAAATGAAATATACATTATTGCTCGAAAATTGCGCAACTCGATGGGTGTAGCAGAAAATGGTTATCCACTATGTAAGGCGTGGAATAGATAAAATTGTCCATTTTGTTCGCTTTTGTTCGGGAAGGTATACCAATTTGTATGTTTATAATTTTTGATTAAATGAAAGAGAATGGATCTTATATTGATAAATGTTTTATTCAATGTCGGCAATTATGTGTGGAATACAATATCAGACAAATGTGCGCCTCTGTTAGCCTCTGCGAGCCCTTTTGAGCACATTTTTTATTACATTCATCACGAATATTTTGTTTGAGTTGCTCAAGAGTTTCTGGTTTGTTTGCATAAACCTTGCTTTTCAGATATCCCCATAAAAACTCAAATTAGGCGACCGTGGAGGCCAATCAACATCACCGTTTCTGGAAATAACTTGTTGTGGACAGAGGTCTCACAGTAATTCCAATGTAATCCTGACTGTATGCGATGAGGCACCGTCATGTTGATACCACATGTTAATCAAGTCCAACGCATGCATTTGCGGCGTTAAAAAGTTTTCAATCATATCATGATATCGCTCCCCATTGATAGTTACTGTTATCCCGTTTTCAGTTTCAAAGAATTAAGGTCCAATGATTCCTCCTGACCAAATTGCACACCAGACTGTCACTTTTAATGGATGCAGAGGTGACTGATGAATAATTTTAGGGTTTTCCAATGCCCAGAACCAACTATTCTGTTTATTCACATATCCATTCAAATAAAAATGTGTCTCGTCACTCATTATGATTTTTTCATAAAAATCGGGGTTGTCATGGCCGAGCTGTAACATTCTATTGGCATATGTACGGCGGCGCAAATGATCTTGTGGAAGAAGCTCTTGTGCCAACTGAATCTTAAATGGAAACAAATGCAATTCTTTGTGCAAAATTGTGGCCAAAGTTGTTCTTTGAATACCAAGCTCCTCAGCACGGCGTCGAACTGAGGTTGATGAATTGTTTTGAACATTTTCTTGAGCAACAGTAATGTTCAAAACTTGGTCCAAACTTGGCCCTATCAGTTACAGACTCTCTTTTTTCGAAATCATTCACTACACGGTAAATAGTGCGTCTTGTTGGTACGTTGTTTCTCCCAAAAATTTCATGTCACTTTCTCACCATCACAGTAATCGATGATTGATTTTGATAAAATGTTTTAACGATTAAAACACGTTGGTCTATCGAATATTTTTCCATAATAAATTTGCCACGTCTCTACTTCACGACTGTCAAATATGACCTGTCAAGACTAATGTTTAGCAAAATGGCGGCAAAACAATGTAGTATATCTTCCCGACGGGCATCCTGTATAATATATTATTTAAAAGAAAATTCCATTTCGAGGACAACGTACCAACTCAAAACCAGATAAGTGGGCGTGTCAAAACCAATTTTGTCTGCCTAACTATTGCGCCGTACTCGAGTATTCTATTAACAACAGTACCTGTACGCAAGTGTTCTCTGCATTCTCTTGTGGGTGCGCAAAAGGTAATGGAATTAAGTAAAGAGAAGCAAAAATGATCGAAAAAAAGGTAATCTATTATAGGCCTTAGTTCATTCTGCGTGCCAATTTAAAATAGTAAGCGAAATAAGGCCTATTTTCCCATGCTCTGACTAGCTCTACAATACAATTAGAATAACTAACATTTTAAATTTGTCAACATCTCATTGTTGGCCACCAAGCTAAGCTTGCTAAGTTATTATACATCACATTACGCTTGTTATGCCGCAGGTACACAAATTTGAAGACAACCAATCAAAAGTTGACGAAATATTCGCACAACAACAAATACTGGAAGGTTTGAAACATATTAACTGTTTGTTGATAGCAAAGAAAGTACTTCTGCGAAAACTGAAATTCATCGCAGTTTTTGGAATAAAGTGGTGAAAATTTACTTAATCGCCAATGAATTTAATACAGGCTTGTCATAGGAAGGAAACAGTGGTTGCCCTTTTTTTGTATCCTATATACAATACCGATACAGGGTAGCAAACAAACGAATCGACGTTTAACAAAACTAGCTTGGCAGCATTGCTATTTACGAAATGCTTATTAATTGTTTTTTTGTTCTTATTCGTAATCATTTTTACTTTCGTTTACAAAATAAACGTAACTTATTGTTGTCGCAATTAATAAACAAAAATTAAAATTGAATTGAAATTCATCATCGTCCGAGAGTGTAGTAATTTTTTACAAACGGCAATAACGCCAATAATACACGAAATCAAAATTCACCCATTGATGTTTGCAAAAAAATTAACAACTTGTATTTACGTTATTTGATGTTCTCCTTCTTCTTTAAGTTCTTCGTTTACTTTTGTGTAGAAGAACTTGGCCACATTGTTATTTTCCATACTTTTCTACTACTATTTTATACAACTTATCCTCGTTTAGCTTAGCGTGCAGAATTATCTCCGTTAGCGTATACCGGACAGCATTTGTATGGCGAAACGCGTATTAGGTACAAAAAAAAAAAAAAAAAAAAACAACCAGTTATTTTACATTTTCAGGGGTAATACCTGGCAATGAAAAAGCAGTGAGTTTTGGTTCAATTTTTCATTTGACCAAAGAAATTTGGAAGTGCTGAAAATTGTATTCTTTTTGAAAGACTTCCAGATTTTGTTTTTATTTTTTTTTTTTTTATTTTTTTTTTTGCTGGGTACTTTCTATATGGAGAAAACTGTTTGAAGCACAGATTGGCATTTGTGAAAATATTTGTTTTTGTTTTTTTTTTTTTTGTGTTGAAAATAAAAACTTCAGAAATTTTCATGAAATTAGAAAATTTTGTTTGAGGAGGTCGCATAAAAATAATAAAAGACAAAAGAAAATATGAAATAATATAAAGACTGACAATTATAAAGCTTACCGAATAATCACCAGTTCTATATACTCGTATAACAATTTGTAAGCAGATGAATAAAAACAAATTTCCTTATATTCCCTGTATGAGGTATGGGAGAAATTCGCATGTTCAGTGAGCCCACATGCATTCTACTCTTAGACGTAGTCAATGGCACCTGCAGTTAAGGAACGATTTCGAACGAACAGTTTGAGAAACATTTAGAAGGCTTGTCGATTACTCGACTATTTTAAATGTTCGTCAAACACATTGAGGCCACTGCCATGCAAATACTCGTAATGATAAGTGGCTGTATGCAGGATCGAACTCGGGATCATGGGAACAATAGTCGCGTCACGGTCAGTCACAATGTCACTCGAAACTGCCCAGCTTTCGATTTACTGAAAGTTGAACATAGTTAGTCTCCTTCACTGAATTAAATTATTACAATGAATTTTCTAGGAATTATATTTAAGTGCATCGAATCAAATTGATTTATATCGAATTACATTGAATTACACTGAATTACGTTGATTTACTTTGTATCAAACAATTTACAAATATTTACGCGTACTGGTACGAAAGTCTTATGATTGAAATTAGTGAGAAAATCGCTTTCTTTTTCCGCTAGCCGCCAACCGAACCACTTTGTCAGCTGCCTTCAACGTAAAATAAAAACCTTTAATGTAAGGTAACAAATCTCCTGTTTTCATCTCTCTTTCAAATCCCCAGCAAGTACTCCAATCCCGCAAAGAACTTAAGTTCTTCACAACTGAGTTCCAGCTGCAAAATATGTTACACTCACACCCAACACTGAACCTCTCCCATTTTGCTTAATCTTACTTTAACTTACTAAATTGTTAAACGTTAACTTTAATCATATTTGAATTTAATTTTGGTTAATCAAAAGCAGCAAATAATCACTTTTGGAACCAGATAATCAGATAACATCGTTGCAGTGATCGCTTCAATCGGCATACTAATGTAAATACTTGGCTCGTTTATTAAATAATTATCTTACAACACTGTACACTATTTCAAGACTAAATTTTGATAAAAATAATTTAAATAGAACTAAGCTTTACAGTATAGTTTAATTTCCGATGAACAGCTGACCCAAAGTAGACTTTGATTCCAATTAATTATCGTTTAAAGATTATAACGAGCGAATAATTTGGTAATCCTTTGAAAACCTAATAAATAACTGTTCTCTTGCGTTTTTCCTTATTTTTGTTACTTTTAATAATGTCCTAGCCTGTCTAACGATCCCTTCTCAATTTACCTGAAAACGGCCAGAAGATGCTCGAGGCAACGAGGTTGGTTATAACATATTCTTCATGTTATCCTCATCATACATGGTGGCGCAATAGAACGTGCATATTGCATCATCTTTTTTTCCGGGGTAGAAAAGACAAGGGCGGGGACGCGCCTACATGGAGTTTTAGTCGCTATGAATCACTTCGACGGGAAGCGTCGCGCATTTTGCGTGCGCCCATTTTACGAGAACTCTCGTTCATGTATTGCTACTAGGCGACTATATTGTGCTGAATATGGACTACGGCGAATTAGTGAAGC
>JAHXMU010025055.1:9600-26075 GCA_019455685.1 Philornis downsi
GATTGACCACTTTCGTAGTAAGTTTTAACTATTTTTACGCATTTTTCGGTTTCATATTCGTAAATAGCAAACCTTTCACTAAATAAATAACACTTCCGATGACAGGTATTTAACAGTTGACAGCATTGCCAGACCGACTGTTTTGAAACTACTAAATTGATAACACTATAATTGGCGAACCAGCACTATATTGCAATTAACACTGTTAAAAAAGTTTTTAAAATTAGATATGATCAATATGTTATTAGTGTGCAATTGAGAATAATTGAAAGACATCGAAATGAGGTGATAAACGCTACCATACAAATGAAAACACTTAAAAAAACGTAAAGATTTGGGGAAAAGTTGAAGCCTTTATGTTTATAAGTTGCACTACTAATTGCGTTATCAAATTGCAAAGATCATGAGGCCATTTAGATCCCAAGTGTAACAACCATATAAAGGAAAAAGTTCACAAGTTCGTACTCATTTTTTGGTGTACAAAACTTATGGAAACAGATTTATTAAAGAGACATGAATGCTGTACATCTATGCGTTTTCTGTGAATATGTTATGGTAAACTTTTTCACAAGTACAAATTGCTAACTCTGTCAATGAACTTATAGAATAAAGTGTAGACTTTTCTTTAAGCTTCAGAATCTTTTAAGGTTGTCATTTATATGGTGGGGTTTATTTTCAAATCGTTTTGGTATTTGATTCGTAGTAGCAGATTGTTAGCACAATTAACGTATTTAAGCTTGAAGGTGTGAATTTATTTAGAAACTTTAGAACACATCAAATTTTTATTTGTATGACTTGGTGCACATTTTGGTTTTGGTTATTCAGTCTCAGTTTCCTTTGTTTTTCTTTAGAATATTGTTAATGTAAGATTTGAAAACAAATATGTATATTTGTTTGTTAGATGAATTTTGAGACATATTGTTTTATTTTTAAGGACTCTTTCATAACCATTGATATTCTAACATATCTGCAATGTATTTATTACTAACTATTCTGCTCCACAGTTATTAAAAAGGTTCAATAAAATTAGAAATTTATGCCATATTATGAGCCAAATTTACACTAAAATATAATACTACGATGTTGCGCCTTAATCAATCAATGGTCATAAAAATATATGTATTTCACCAATGGCTTCGTGATTTGAAAGTAGTTCTTCACGTTCGCAAGAAGAAAGTATGTATTTAAAGTTTATAAAACTGTGATGTCAAATCTACTTACCATATTATTCAAAAATAACAAAAAAAAAAATATTATCACCATCAACTTACCTGCAATGAAAAAAGAGGTATGTTTTAGTAAAATGTATAATAAATTTTAAATTTTACATTTAATATGTAATAGAAAAGCCAGGAAAGCTCTTTAAGAATGAAATCATGTTGTAACCAGAATAAAAATTTCGGTCAAGTGAACTGAACTTTACACATTCTCATGCCGTATTATTTCATCCAGGCTTAGCATTGATGTCAAATGTTTAGAGCACGTAATTATGTATTACAATAAATTTTTGGTTAAAATATTTGTTTTATGAACCATTAACACATTGCTATCGATAGCTAACCCAAATCTTCAAAAGTGGTAAATAATCCGTAGAAAATTATCGTTAATATGATTCCTAATACAAAATTTTCGCTTAGTTTTAGCTATGACGTAAAGTTTTAGTTGACATTAACATATTAAAAGTTAGGCGAAATTTTTAGAGATATTTTTATCAAACCATTTTATCTAAAACACAGCGCTAACTAAAACACATAGGGAAAGTTACCACCGAATCAAAAGCTATTGTACTATACAAAACAAATATTAAAGTTAGTTTAATTTTATGTTAGACAAGATAGATGAAGATGATATATTTTAAATTACAGACAAGTTTTTTTGTTTTAAATCATTATTTGATGCCGATAAACCGTCTATCTACTAACTTTAATAAGGATTTTATAAAAAAAAAAAAATACCATATTCAAATGTGTTAATCTAACTTAAAACTATACAGCGTATCCCAATCGCACAACACTAAAGCCGATTATTTGAAAAATGATAATGGATTTCTTTTCACTAAACCGTACAGTAATAACTGGCATTCCAGGACCGTGGAGCATCTTTAATATCAACAGTGCCGGAATGGAATAGATATATCAAAATAGCATGTGATTGCCGGTTACAGCATGAGGACCATAAACACTATTGACGTTTGTAGTCATTCAGCTTGAGTTTTTACCTTTATCGATAAAAACTGTAAGATATATCATATTTTCTCTTTGCTGATGTCCACTTTTGACGAGGGCTCGAACAATGCTGAGTCTACCAATCACAAAACTGTCTGAATAGTTTTTTAAGCATGAAATCTTATCTTTTTAAAGCTTTTCAGCGTATCCCAATCTCACGTCTCTAAAGACATTTAGTTGAAGACAATGGATTTCTTTTGACCAAATTTTACAGTAATAAACCTGTTTTTCTACCCAGAAATTGCCTCTCTTCATTGATATCCATCCAAGTGCAAACGATAGTTTTATTTGAAATTAATTTTAAACAAATTCTTTGGTTAATTTTTTGTCATATAAGAGATTTTTTCTTGTAAAGTGTTCCATATGTAGTTTTTGCTAGTCTCTTTCGTCAAAACCACAAAAAATGTGGCAGTTGCAAGAACATGTAGATAAATGTAGTCATGATTGGAATTATTTGATGTCTACTCCCTCCAATAGGAGGGAGGGAGGCAATAGCTTATAATTTTCTAATAGTTTAATATTTAATTAATTTACCACTCATTTAAAATTTACTTTTTATGCAAAAACAAATAATGAAAGTGATGGAGCAAAAAACAACAACAAAGCAAGGAAAGCGAGGGCAAAATCGGCCATAGCAATGGAATGTGTTGAACATCATTTTAAATTAAATTTTATGTCGAACAATAGAAATTACGCTTCGTATTAAAATGTGGTAATTTCCATTACAGCCGTTGTACATAATATTCTAACGTGCTACAAACTTCCTCACACAAACTATTGAATGGGTTCACACACATAGACACAACTCTATTCTATGCCTATGGCCAACACCATGAGAGAGTTCATGTCAGCGTTGCCACTAATAAATGTTTAAAATGCAAATGCTTTCTAATTGTTAATGTTTTTTTTTTTTGTTTTTTGACGTTGATTTCCTTTGCTGCCCCGATTGTTCTTGCTGCTGTTGCTGTTGATCTGTGGATTTTCAATTTGGCCGAAAATGTTAATTTTTCCGAGTCATGTTATTTTAGAAATTCAGTTGGTTTTCATACTCCGCCATTTGTTTGCGGTGGGATTATCGAAATTCATTTATAGCAGTGGCAGACCTCTTTTCCCAGTTGGCGACTGACCTGCACTATGGGTCGTTGCAACGTGTGATTATTGTTTGGCATGAATTAAATGTGGCTTAGACCAGTGGCCGCAATGATTATCACATTGTCCACGTGATGCTGATTGAATAGAGCGAGGGTGGAATAATTGGAAATGATGCAGCGCCCAAATAAATCGATGAAAAAAAAGAACAAGGATGTGACATGCTTCCAAACTGGACGCTAATATGATAAATCAAATGAAATTTATTGAAAAATGTTGAAAAGTTGCAAAACGTCTAAAGCTGTTAATTCGATTCACGCTAATGCAACGTGCAATGATTTCCATTTGAAGATTTGCACGCACAATAAGAGCAGACATACATTCTCTGGAGGTGCGGGGGGCAGAATAAATGTACATGATATCTAAATTACAAAGCGGATTGATAACTGGTAGTGCTAAAATCTGACAATATTGTAAGCACAAGGCAGCGCGTGCGCGACTAAGTTACCGCTGTTTGCCAATAGCTGGCGCTAACTGCATGTTACGAGCCAAGCTCAGGCATATGGTAAACGTACCGCCTCGGCACAATAGCGATTTTCTTTTCACGTCATATTCTTTTTGTCGTGTGAATATGTATGATTTTGTGCCAAATAATCGTCATAGTCGTGAGTAATTACAGCGTTTTTGAAAACAGTTTCAAAAAATGATAAAAATTAGCGCAAAATTAGAGGAAAAGATTAGCGCAAAATTATACGTATTATGCTGTATTATTTCCGAAAAATAAAAACGGCCAGCTTAAAAATAAAATCTGTTTATGAAGGAAACGGACCAAATGAAAGAACTTACGAGAAATTGTTTAAGCGATTTTCTACGGGCGACTTCTCCGTAACGGACGCTTCCACATCAGGACGACCAGAAGAAATTGTTTCCGGGGAGAGGGAGAGGGGAGAGGAGATTGTTATTCCCCGTGCAACAGTTAGGGAAATAGCTGAAATAATCAATCAAAAGAAAAAAAAAGAAAACGGTCTCAACCATTCACGGGGTCATAAAATAGCTTGGATTTGGGAGCAACCTCGATGTGTGGGTACCTCACCAATGCCAACCGTCTGAAACGCGTTGACATCTGCGATAACCTAAGGATAAGAAATAACAAGACACTATTTCTGAAGAACTTCATCACAGGCGACGTAAAATGGATAGCCTACAGCAATGTAACGTGGAAAAGATCATGGGGGAAACCAAACAAACAACCTCAATCCATCTTTAAAGCGGTCCTTCCAGGAAGGTAATATTGCCGATTTGGTGGTACGTCAAAGGAGTAGTCTTTTTTGAGCTTCTCCCAACAAATGAAACGATTAATGCGGACTACTATATCGCACAATTAGATAAATTGAAGGCGGCATTGGAAGAAAAACGGCCGAGGCTCATTAATCGGTGAGACGTCATCTTCCATCACGACAGCGCCCGACCTCGCACCCGTCAAAAACAGTCAAAGCTTGGATGGGATGTTTTACCTCAACCACCGTACTTCCCAAAACTCGCCCCGTCAGACTCTCACCTATTTTGCGGTCTGAGCAACCACTTGAGGGATTTAAATTTCCATAACGACGGGGAAGTGAAAAATTGAATTGAATGCTTTTTCAGAAAAGTAACGCAAGTGTTATGAGAGATGAATTAAAAAGCTCCCAAAGAGGTGGAAAGAAGTTACTAAAAAAGGAGAGATTATACAATAGATTAAAATAATTGTTTTCCTACATTTACAAATACATTTGTAAATACAGGGTGTCCGTCGGGACGGTATACTACTTTGTTTTTCCGCCATTTTGGTAAACATTAGTCTTGACAGTTCATATTTGGCAGTCGTGAAGTAGAGACGTGGCAAATTTATTGTGGAAAAATATTCGATAAGCCAACGTGTTTTAATCGTTAAAACATTTTATCAAAATCAATCATCGAGTACTGTGATGAGAGATCATTAAGTGATGAGAAAGTTACGTGAAAATTTTGGGAGAAACAACGTGCCAACAAGACGCACAATTTATAGTATAGTGAATTATTTCGAAGAAAGAAGATCTGTAGGTGATAGAGCCAAGCATGGACCACAATGTCATAGAAGATCGGCTGAAAACATTACTGCTGCTCAAGAAAGTGTTCAAAAAAAGCCATCACTTCAATTCGACGCCGTGCTCAGGAGCTTGGTCTTCAAAGAACAACTTTGGTACACAATTTTGCATTTGTTTCCAATTAAGATTCAGTTGACACAGGAGCTTCTTCCACAAGACCATTTACGCTGCCGTACATACAATATGCCAATAGGATGTTACAGCTCGCCCATGACAACCCCGATTTTCATGAAAAACTCATGATGGGTGCCGAGGCACAGTTTCATTTGAATGAATATGTGGATAAGCAGAATAGTCGGTTCTGGGCAATGGAAAACCCTCAAATTATTCATCAGCCAGCTTTGCATCCATTAAAAGTGACAGTCTGGTGTGCAATTTGGTCGGGAGGAATCATTGGACCTTACTCTTCTTTGAAACTGTGGTATCAACAAGACGGTGCCACATCGCATACAGCCAGGATTACAATGGAATGGTTATTTCAAGAAACTGTGATGTTGATTGGTCTCCATGGTCGTCTGATTTGACCGATTTTGAATTCTGACTTCTTTTTGTGGGGATATCTGAATAGCAAGGTTTATGCAAATAAACCAAAAACGCTTGAGTAACTCAAACAAAATATTCGTGATGAAATAAATAAAATACCGCGTGAAATATGTGAGAATGTAATGAAAAAAGTGCTCAAAAGGACTCGCATTGTGAGGCTAACCGAGGCGGATATTTGTCTGATATTGTATTCCATACATAATCGCCGACATTAAATAAAACATTTATCAATATAAGATCCAATCTCTATCATTTAATCAAAAATTATAACCAAACAACGTAGTAAACCTTCCCGACGGACACCCTGTACATTCCTTTTAAATACCGAACGAATTTCCCCAACCAGGATTTATCAGTCTCTGAGACATGCTCAGTTAATGTAGCTTCCCTTTTTATATTCACATAAAAATATTTTTATACAAATAAAAATAATATATAAAATAATATATAAAATAAAAATAAATGACGCAGAATTAGGCATTAAGATCTCATTTAACCAGTGTGTGAGATTTCATTTGTCTTCTTTATATAAAGATTAAACAAATGGTAGTGTGTTTACTAAGTGCTTTAACAAATAGCAACCTCTTCTGCCTGAGTATAAATCAATAGGTGGAACTTCCGCCTAAATAATAGCCCTTTATAGAAATATGTGCTACATGCAGAGATAAATTTTCAAGATTTCCTTTAAATTCTGTATTTTGTCATTTACATTCGACCCAGCAGCATCTTACATTTGCCACATCTGTTGAGTGGAATTAGATGCCAGCATATCTGTAAAGTGTTCTCTGTGACAGGCAATTTTGAAATTTTTCTCAGCGGATATTTTCTTTTCGTTTATTCGTTATTTTAGTGTTAATTTTTATTAAAAGTGTTATTCCTTTAACTTATTTTTCTATGTAAGCTCATGCGGTGAAGTTTCTGCATTTCCATCCTATCAACGCATATCACTCATCTTTCCTAATGACTCATTCCTGTGACTCATTTGCCATAATGCACTTGTGGCTTTTTAAGTTTTTACGATCATTTAACAGCGTAAGAAGGTTATAACCGTAAATTCCTAGAAAAGTAATAAACCAGCAAATACGATTTTATGTAGTTTTTTTTTTTGTGCGATAAAGTAGAAAATCATATCAAAGCTACAAGAGCAGCACTTCAAAGCAATTACATTCCTCATAATAACCGCAATCAATATTGAATAAGTTGTTGAGATGTTTATACTGATGGGGATTTAGATGGAAAATGACGAATGAATGCGGATTATTAATAATTTGAAAAGATAAATGTGAAAAAATGGAATAAATAGCTAAAGATTTGCAGAAAAATGGCTGTGCCAACAGGTCTTTGGCTTAAAAGACAGATAATTAATTGAAAATCAACAGATTTACAAATGAATTAAAACCTATAACTATAGCAAGTTTGTTGTTCAAATTTCGAGAGCTCCGTTTTTGTTGTAACGTCAACAAATACGAGGACGATCCCTAGAACTGACCGAGTTAACAAAGAGGACACAAAAAATTTGAGAAAAATTTTCTTAATTTTTCAACATAATTTCATCACCTAAACTCTGTAATAATTTAGCATAATATTTGCCGTTGATGGGTTTTATTTCTAAAAATAATAAATGAAAGACTCAAAAGACTCAAAAAAGTTGAAAAAATATTATTTTATCAAAACGCTTTAATAAGTTAGCATAATATTCACAGCTGATACTTTTTCTTTCTAAAAATAATTGATAAAAATAATCTCATGCGCATCCAAAAAAACAAAAAAAAAAAACAGACGCCGTGAACTTGCTTGCCGATGTCACCGTCTTCGCCTTCTTTGGACACGATTCTCCCCTTTCGGACCACTTCCTTTGTCTCAGGTGTAAAGTGGTCAACGCATGTCTCATCCATGCCTATAAATCGACACAAAAATTCGACTTTATTGCGGTGAAACATTGCCAGAAACACTACTGAACCGTTTTCGAAACGCAGTGTTTGCTCTGTTGAAAGCAAACACGGCATCCATCTTGGGCACAGCTTTTTAATCTTCAAATCTTCAGTTAATATACGATATTGAAATGCATATTATATCCAGCTAGCTCCTACAATCATCCTATACCATTTTGTGGATCTTCTTAACCGTGTCTGGCGCACACACATCAATTAATCAACCACCACGGTGTTCGTTTTGGCAGCTCGTACGGCCTCGTTTAAACTCTGCTACCTAATATTTTACAGTCGTAAACTAAGGAGAACATTCCTCCGGGTTATAATCTAGGTCGGCGTTAATATTGGTTGAATTGAGACCTTTCAAATGGAAATATTGAATTGAATGTTTTCAAATTCGCTAAAATCGTTTACTTTTAATGGTTCAAATAAAAATATTAAACAATGTGGCGCCTTGAAACTTAAAACATATGTTTTATAAGGTTGCCACTTTTCACCAAAATAAAAAAAAGTAGTCCGGCTTTATTACTGATTTGACTGAGACCTTTCAAATGGAACCATTGAATTACATAACGGTGACCAATTTTTTCCATGTTTACAAATTCATTGAGATCAATTTGCTTTCGAGAGCTCAAATAAAAATACTAAACAATGTGGCGGCCTAAAACTTAAAACATATATTTTATAAGGTTGCCACTTTTCACCAATTTCAAATGGAAATATCGAAATACATAACGGTGACCAATTTTTTTTTTTGTTTATAAATTCACTGAGATCATTTAAGGCTACCACTTTTCACCCAATTAATTTTTCTCAAACTACAGGCACCCTCTATACGCCAGGTACGGCTAGTTTTAGGACCGCCCTCGTACATCGAAAAGAAAAGCAAATAGTCAATATCAATAACAAATTAGTTGTTCTAATTTTGGAAACATTGTTTTCGCTGCAGCATCATTAGCAAATGCAAGGACTATGATAAACACTTAAACACAATCCCTACCATAAATAACGCAAACATCTCCTCTGACACTAGAATTCAGAGCATTATATTTCTGAGGATATGTATGTGGCAACATACAACGTCATCGTCTGTAGGTTGAAACTTTGCTACAAAATCATCTTGTTTTTAACACCAGTTTCATAACTTTCCACCGTTTCCCCAGCCCAGGCTTCGTTATCAAACAACAGTTGCCTCAATAAAACTGGAAACTACTGAAGGAGCATCAACACCAGTGACATTAATAGCAAGGACACATATTTAATTTGCTGTTGTTGTGATCAAGAAACTTTGTTCTTTGCTGCTCTACATCGAACAATCAGGAGAGGAGGATGGAGGCAGAAAAATCATATATTCGTATAGAAAGAAAATAAAGTTTTTTTATTTATATTTCGCTGGAAAAAAAACCAAAACATTAACACCACTCGTCTGACTGCTGACCGTGAAGAGAGCAAAGAAAAAACATCATCATGCATGCTTAGGAATTGAAAGTTACAGGAAAAATTGCGTAGAATGTAGATACTATGTTGTCCAAATTAGAATATCATATAAATATATCATAAACGTTGGCATCATATTCTCTCTTCCATTAAACACCTTCATAGTTTTCCTTTGGGCCACAAAATCTTGATTGTTTATTAAGGTTTGTGCTTTTGGGGTTTCATATTAGCTTAGACAAATTTTGCATTTGGAAATCTTAAATATATGAGTTTGCTATCCTTTACAATGTGCTATGTGAATTGGAATTAGATCAGCTGAGGCAATGTCGGCCGGACTCCACTTTCAAGAGTTTTCATTGAAATTATTGTGCTCTTAAAACGTATGGAATATATTTTCTACTCAAACAAAAATCTCTAGAAAATCAATTATGGATGTCTGCCTTTTACGATAATACAGACAAAAAATTGCTTTAATTGAATTTCTTCAATCCACATCTTATTTTATATTCACAAAAGTTATTAAGACCTGCCTAAAACTAGCAAAAGATTTTCATCATTACTTGGCACAACTTAATGGCCATGATGACATGCCTTATTCCCAGGCATCGTTTTATTTATTTGGTGTTTGAATCACCACTGGTGTTAATATGAAAAATGAAAGAATCCGGAAATTAAATGGAAGCTTTCTTGAGCCGAAAAATGAGGCAATATTTTGAATATATAGGGTGACGCAATAGAACGTGCATATTGCATCATCTTTTTTTTGCGGGGTAGAAAAGGCGCGGGCGGGGGGGGGGGCGCCTACATCGTTGGGTTGGCGGGCTCATGGAGTTTTAGTCGCTATGAATCACTTCCACGGGAAGCGTCGCGCATTTTGCGTGCGCGCATTTTACGAGAACTCTCGTTCATATATTGCTAATAGGCGACTATATTGTGCTGAATATGGACTACGGCAAATTAGTGAAGCTTCGAGTGCTAATTTCATTAAAATATGGGTAAAGCGTTTTGAAGAGACCGGTTCAACATTTAAACCACAAGCAAATGGTCGCCCAAGAACATCTAGGATCGAAGACAATGTTGAGAGAGTTATGGAGTCAGTACGAGGAAATCCACAAATGTCGACTCGCAAGAGATCGTCTGTCTTACAAATATCGCGACGAAGTTTGCAACGAATTTTAACATTGGATCTTAAACTGCATCCATATAAGCTGCAATTAACACAAGAATTGAAAGAGTCTGACTTCATAGCAAGGCTCGCATTTGCTAATGAAATGCTTAATCGATTTTCCAATTTTGACAATATCCTTTTCTCTGACGAGGCTCATTTCCTTATGAATGGGTTCGTAAACCGTCAAAATTGTCGTTACGTGAACAGTGAAAATCCCAAAATCAAACACCAGAAACCATTGCATAGTCCTAAAGTGACAGTATGGGCAGCAATCTCTGGCAGAGGAATAATTGGTCCTTTTTTCTTCGAAAATGCGCGGGGCCAAAACGTCACGGTTAATACGGAGCGCTATGTTGAGATGTTGGATGGATTTTTGGCTCCAGAAATTGAAAGTTCAAAAATAGTGAATTCCAGAACTTGGTTCCAACAAGATGGAGCTACCTGTCACACATCAAATGACTCCATGGCGGTGGTGAAGCAGATGTTCCCTGGCGGACTGATTTCGAAAAGAGGTGATATCCCATGGCCCCCACGTAGTCCAGACTTGAAGTCTCGTGACTTTATTTTGTGGGGATACCTCAAACACAAAGTCTACAGTAATAATTCAAGAAACATCGTTTAGCTCAAGGAGAATATCCGTGGTGAAATGGCAGCCATTACACCAGTATTACTGAAGAAAGTTTTCAATAATTTTCGTTTGTGGTTAGAGGAGTGCCGTCGTAGAGAGGGTCACCATTTAGATGATGTTATTTTTAAAAAATAAACTCCATTTATTACTCTACAATGCCTTACATTTATTTTAACCATACCTTTTGTATTTATTTTTTAATCTATTTTTTAAATATGCACGTTCTATTGCGCCACCCTGTACTAATCGAATGATGTGATGGAACAAGAGAGAGAGAGAGAAAGGGAGAGAGAGAGAGAGAGAGAGAGAGAGAAAGGGAGAGAGAGAGAGAGAATTCGCAAAAGAGGTCTCTAAACAATCTTTCGGATGGTTTAGGCGTCTATTTCGAACATGGTTACTTTAATGAAATTTTGTGGCTATAACCCGTATAGACTTCGATGCAAAATGCTCGGAAGTTTATTTACAATTTTAGTAAATCAAAGAATAGGCAAAAAATTTCATTTGGCGGATGAATACATTTGGTACAAACAACAAGAATTGTATACCAACAGGCATAAGCAAATGCAAACATTGGTATATTGTTCTTCTGGATCTGTGGTTTTCCTTTGTGGCAAGAATATTGCTCTCCCGGACGTCAAGTATAATTACGACACCACCGAAAGAAAAACATTGTCCACTTTACTTGTTAAATTTAAACAACGTTCCCAGGCTTAGCTTCAACGATCACCGGAAATATTCCTTTGCTCCAAAAAAAAAACCCTTCCATTATACGAGAGCGTTTCCAAAACTACACAACTTGACGTATAGATGATGCTAGTAGTTTGATTTTGTGTAAAGTGGCAACCTTATAAAACATATGTTGTAAGTTTCAAGGCTCCACGTTGTTGAGCATTTTATTTGAGCTATTAAAACTAAACCATCTCAGTAAATTTGCAAACATTGAAAAAATTTGTCACCGTTATGTAATTTAGTGTATTTCCATTTGAAAAGTCTCAGTCCAACAAATATTAAAGCGGATCTAGACTCTACTCGGGGGAAGTCTGCAGCTTCATTTACGACTGTAAAATATTGGGTAGCAGAGTTTAAAGCAGGCCGTAAGAGCTGCCAAAACAAACACCGTAGTGGTCGATCAATTGAAGTGTCCACGCCAGGCACGGTTACGAAAGACAACAAAGTGGTATTGGATGATCGTCGGCTGATGGGATCTGAGTTAATTGAAATAATAGGCATTTCAAAATCGTGTATTGACCGAAGATTTGAAGATGAGAAAAAGCTGGGCGCAAGATGGGTGCCGCGCTTGCTTTTAGTAGAGTAAAAACAGCGTCATGAAGATTTTTTAGTAGAGTGTTTGGCGATATTTCAACGCAATAAAGCCGAATTTTTGCGTCAATTTATAATTACCTGAAATGGTAGGCATTTTAAAAAGTGTTTTACAACATATATTGATCAAAGACTTGAAGATGAGAAAGCTGTGCGCAAGATGAGTACCGCACTAGCTTTCAATAGAGCAAGAACAGTGTCATGAGGATATTTCAGTAGAATGTTGTGCTTTAAAAAGTTTATTTTAAGAGTATTTGAAATTTGTGACAATTTATAACCATGGTTAAGACATGGGTCCACCGCCTCACACCTCAGACAAAGGAACAGTCAAAGCAGTGGACTGGAATATGAGAATCGTGTGCAAAGAAGGCGAAGACGGTTCCATATGCAGGGAAGGTCATGGCGTCTGTTTTTTATGATTTGCACGGATTTACTTTTATTATTCATTCAATGGCGAATATTATGGTAATTCGTTGCAGCCTTTAGATTATGGAAAAAACTCCACATTTGGCGAAAATGAAAGTTTTGTTCCATCAAGACAATGCTCCTGTTCACGAATCCATTACTGCGATGGCCAAAATTATTGAATTAAAATTCGAGTTACTTCATCATGCCTCTTATTCGCCAGATTTGGCTCCATCGGACTATTTTCTATTCCCAAACTTAAAAATGTGCTTCGGTGGTAAAAAATTTGTCCACAAAGAAGAGGTGGAGTCTCCGGTTGATGGCTATTTTACGGAGTTTGACAATTCCTACCGTAAGCAGGTGTAGAAGCTATTGAATGTCGTTGGAAAAATGTGTACCAAGCTAAAGGGAGATTATGTAGAAAAATAAAAATCAAATTTTTTTGTATGTTCTTTATTTGGTCGACTAGTTTTGGAACCGCTCTTGTATTATAAAGTCTTTGCTGAAAGAAATACCGCAAAATGGAGCCATCATTTATAACGTAAAGTTCTTAATCCTAACACACATTAACAATATGTTAAGCGGTCGATCGTAACAGCCCCATAAGTCGCACGACAGTGCGAAATTTCACGCTTAGAAAATGTTGGTGCAATGACGCATAACTTCGAAGGATAGGGGTGCTGTAAACAGATACTATATAGAGATAATACAATAGATGTTTGCGAAAAAACGGAGGAGGAAATATATATAAAGGATACAAGTATTACGGTGAGGCCAGATCTTGAGTCTCTTATGTATTATGAGATGCGTAAGGTGCATGCCGATGAGGCCATGATCCAAGGGATGTTGAATAAAAATAATTTAGATTTGAAATAAATCGACAAGGTGGAAATCGGGGCGACCAAAACTTTGTCCTAGCAATTATTGTTGTAAGGCCCAACATCTTAGAATTCTTTCTCATGTTATGCTTCTAGTTAATGACCGGTTTGTTGAAACAGCCTTGCTGGTAGCATTTAAGAATACAAGACTGACTAAATACAATATAATACTCCTAAATTCTAGCGGAAAGCTTCGTTCAGCTGATTTCTTGTTTATATCGTCATTAAGATTCCACAAATATCAAAATTATGATTAAAAGCTTCGATATTTTTTTTACAAAAAAAAAAAACTTTTTAACCGCCTCCTATCCGATTTTCTCTCCCAATTTTATCAACTGAAGCATCGAGACAAAAATTAGACTGTAATTGTGAAAGTTATTTTATGTTAAATAATAAAATAGATATGAAATAGAATAAAATAAAGTTGAAATCGTTGCAAAAAGTAGCCTAGTTTATAGTTAATCTGCAACTTTTTCATTGAGTTTCCAAATGATTGGAGCTAAAATGTACAATAGTTCCCGGCTATATTTTGTCGAAATAATATTGATGTAGACTTTTTTGAAAAAAAAACCAACAGATTTTAGCTTTTTGCCTGCTTTGACTCAATGGCGTTGAAGTAAATCGTCTTTTAAAAAACATGCAGAGTTTTGGATGTTATTTTCGAAGAGTTAACTTTGTGAGTGGTTCTCGAAAATGCAAAAATATTTTGAGAATATTTATTAAAATTATGCAATTGAGATCGTCCACAACTTTCCTTTTCATGAGGCAACAATAAATAGAAACAAATCCTGAAATGTTTACCAAACAAAATTTCGACAATTACTTGCAAATTAAATTGACTGGTTTCTAAAATTCCCTGTAAAATGTGAGCAAAATTGGATGCTTTTTATAACTTAAAAGCAAAGTACTGTTAAAACCATAAATTCAATTTTTATTTAGGTTCTCTTAAGCGGAATTACAAATTAAAACTTTTACTGAACGAAAATAAATAACAAAATTGTTCATGTTCATGGTAGTTGGCATTAAGCAAATCACACCCGCCTTAATTATTGCGTTGAAATTTAAATGAATACTTGAAAACCACATTAAATATTTTACATCTTAATTAGTGGTTTTCTATTCTGCCTCACACCAATCGCATTGTGCAGGCCAAGTTTAATACTACAAATACCTTAAATATTTACGGTAACACTTTTATATGTTTTCTTAGTTTCCTTTGTCATTTCCGTTTCCGTTTCCCTTTCCCTTTTCCCGAATATGCTTTAAGTTAATTATAATTGATTGTTATCCTGTTGCCGTTATTTAGAATTTTTAATTTTCTTAAAACTTTGTTGTGTTTGCTTTCTAGCCATCAGCTGAGTTTTCCCGTCAGGTTTTATGTTGTGTAACTCAGTGTCGCACTTTATTTGCTGTTCCATGCTGATGTTTTATTCAGAGACGCCCATTTCTGGTGGTGTTTGCTTAAATTTTTGCAAATGAAAAGAATACGAACAACAAACGAAATGTCAACAGAGAGGGATCCGAACAACAGCAACTGAACAACAAGTTTCAACTACGGTAAACTCTGGCATTTAAATCCAATGATTACTAATGAGTAAACATTATAATTTTTGTGTTACAAAACTAGAACCGAATAAACCATGAACACCGGAATAGAAAAGTGTATAGAAAAGTTTTCGCTTCTCTTGCTTGCTGCCGTTGAAAGGAACAAACTTTCAGCAAAATGTATGCAGAAGCTGGGCAAATCAAATGTAAAAAGTTCTTTCGGTACACCCACTGCAGCACCCACCCACCACATTGCCAGCTGTTCGTCTCCAATGTTTAGTGAATCCCAGGCGGTGTCTTTGGCAAGCGAAACTGTATCAACACCATCATAACTACGAACATTTTAATTAATCATTTGCTGTGTGTCAAAACAACACTTAGCATTCACTGTATTACGAGTAGTTGCTTTTTATTACATCTCCTTTGGTCCTGATCTTTTTTGAGAAGCCCCCCGTTTCATCACTTCTCAACGCTTTGACATCCCTAAGATTTTGTTTATTTTCCTATTTTTATTTTCTTTTTTTTTTTTTTTTGACGAGTTGGCTGTGAATTAGTAATGGGATTCGTTGTTGAATGAAAACACCAAAACCAAGCAAAATGGCAACATTAGAACAGCAATGAAACCGTAACATTTTATTTATACAAATAGTAAACATGAGTAGTCAAAGCAGTGATGTAATTAGTTACAGGAATGCCAGATAATTGACACAAGTTTCCTGATATCATGCCAAATAAAAAATTAACAGAAACGTTGATATATCGTCGTATATTCTATGCTTACTATGAGTATTTACATACGTAAGATGAAATTCCACTGAAATGGAAAGTAATTAACGCTGTGATTGCCAACAGAGACAAGGATATCGACGGGATTTTCCTCCATGTATTGTGTTAATTAAAGTCTTAGATATATACAGGGTGGGCCATAAGGGTGCTGGCGGTTTAAACATTCAATTAAAAAAAAAACTACGAAACATAAAAAAAATATATTTGTATTTCTAAAAAGTAGAAGCATGGGAATTTTTAAGACTTAAAAATAATGTTGTCCAAGTGGCTTCCTTCGGCTGCTTGACACTCTTGGAACCGAAGTCGCAAATTTTAGAAAACTCGTTGAAAAGTTGTTCTCGGTATTTTTTTTACTTTCCTGAATAATGTTCCTCTTCAACTGCTCTAAATTGGTCGG
>JAHXMU010025057.1:0-19306 GCA_019455685.1 Philornis downsi
TTATATTATATTATATTATATTATATTATATTATATTATATTATATTGTATTACATATATTATATTATATTATTTATTTATATTGGATTGTAATTTAAAGCCTTCTGGCCAATTATATGTCAATTACAATACACAATTATTGATATATTAGATCTAATCTGCTCAACATATAAAAATATGAATATAAAAAAAATGTAATAAAAATTCAATATTTTTTTCAATTTTTTTCAATTTAATACCAAATTCCAATCTATAAAAATATAATAAGATTTAAAAGATCTATTTTATATGATTATAAAAAAACATAAAATATAAAAAAACTTTAAATTAGAAGTTAATCGATTTATAATCTAGAAATATTTGATGATCGGTACGTAATAAAAGCAGCTCACAATTTAATTGAAAACAAAATTTCACTAGAAAGTCTCAAAGTGTTACAAAATGTGTCTTCTGTAAGAATCAGGACATTATTAAAAAAATTTTAAATGGCTTGGTAGTAAATTATAAATGCGTGCTATTCTTACTACAAAAGCAAGGCTCATGAGTGTGAATATTTTGGGAATAAAAAGCTATTTATTATGATTGGAATGTGAAAAACTACACAAATTTGGGACCCACGTTTGCAATTTCCTAGATATAAATCTTAAATTTATCATCTCCACTACATTTAAGACGTTTGCATGTAAAGTACACAATTGTAATGAGATTGAATGCCTTAGAGTAAGCTTTATGTCTACCTACCTATTAGAGATTTTGATTTGCTATAGCCAGTTCTTATTCTTCTCCCATACGTGTAAAACGAGTTTGGCTTAACACATAACCCTGTATTTACTGCAAGGTATAATCATTAATCAATTCTGCAAACGAATGCTAATCTCCGCTGTTTTTTATATTTGATAAATCTCTTGAGGTAAATATACGTCATATTGAACCCGTTCCTGCCGACAAATATAAAATTAAAATGCCATATAAGTGATTATTTTGAGGTATAAGAAGTTGTTTATTACGACTGGAATTTGAAAAATTAAACGAATTGAAAAGAAGTGGAGGATTACGCCGTCGAAATTTTTTTTGAAAATAACAACAAAGACCTCAAATCGATATAATTTTTAAAACTACAGTCTAAGAAACGGCGTTATGTGAGCACATCACCTCAGTGAATACAAATATCTCGTAATTCTATTAAACACCAGCTGAATTTCTCTCATATTTTGTTCATTTGTGCCACTATATAATTCTATACCATATACTAGGTGGCGCACCAATTGCACTACAATAATTAAATTAAATAATTTTTTCTTTTAATCAATGTACTTCATTTATTTATTTGTTTTTTTTGTATACAAAATTAAATTTTATTTTATACAACTAATTGGTTTCGAAGATGAGTGACCTGCATTCACGTACGTGTATATGCGACGCAAAATTGTTCATTCAATTATTGATTTAACAGATTGATTCAATTCGGTTGAATTCCTTGGTTTCGTTTTGTACACCTCTTACTTGACACAAGCCCATAAAAGGAAAATCTGATGCAGTTAGGTCAGGTGACCCTGGTGGCCATCAGAAAGTGAAGTTTCTGGATATTCAATTGTTTGAGAATTTTCGTTGGAGCTCCGCCAACCCCGGTTTGGCTCCATCTTACTCTAACCAAATGCTGTTGAATATATATCTTTGGATATATATTCGGCACAGTTCTTGGTGAAAAAAAAAACTCCTTCAACATCTTTAAATAATGGTTAGTAAATGTTACACCATAGCACGATTCATGCGCTACCCTGTAGAATACTGGACATGATATAAGCATGAACCAGTTTCTTCTTCAGCGATCTAGGCAACATTAAATCAGTGTTATATAAACTTCGAAGTGAATAATTTAAACATCGCACTACATTATCGAAATGGCAGTTAAAGTTTAGTTTGTCATCTAAAATTATTCCATTCAAAGCTTCGAAAAGAACGTTTTCATTCAATTTTTGTTATTAGACTTAGCTATTTTAGGTGTTTCGTTTTATATTGTTATGGAATATATTTCATGACATGTTTCTGAATTCTGTTACAATTCAAGCTTTTGCTTAAGATTTTTTATACATTTGGCTTATTAGGAAATACATGAAATTTAAATGTTTTCCTTTTTTTTTGAGTTTAAGAACTTTTTCCGTTGAGTTCTCCGATGAACTGGCCTCATAACTTCAATCATTTTGCGACATTTTTTCTTATTTGAAAAAATACTTATTTGAATAATAATATTGACATTTTATGGCATTTTTACATATATACGAGAGCGGTCCTAAAACTAGCCGACCTAACAAACAAAACACTAGAAATTTGTGAAAAATTTTCTTTATTTTTCAACATAATCTCCTTTTAGCTCGATACAATTTTCCAGCGATATTTAATGGCTTTTGTACCCTGTTTATATTAAGGCAAGCTAAGTCATATGTGGACCTACGAACACAGTTAAAATTCATTGACGCAATTCATATACCATCAGATACCACCGCAAATACCGCTGATGTTGGGCTATGAACATTATCCAAATCTCCTTTGACATGCTTTGTCGTTAAATATCTCGCATAAAGGAACAAAAGTCAGTTTTTAACTCGTATAAAATACGAAAATTGCTCACCTTAATCTCTCTATAGAAATGAATTTATATGTCAGGTTCCATTCGAAATTTAATAGTAAACAGCTGGAAATGATTTTTGGTAAAAAGCTATGTAACACCACGTAGCGAGGGCTCCCTGTGGGATATTATATATTAAATCGTACTTTATCGATTCTTAAACTCATATAAAAATGTTTGAAAGGATACATGCATACGAGTATCAAGTGTATCAGCGTTTTTTGACTAGATCGCACGCCACCTATCCTGCCAAAATTGTACTATCTTAGAAATTATTAAACTCATATGAAGATGTGTGAAAGAAAAAATGCTTATCAATTTTATCAGCGTGTTTTTTGACTAGGTCGCTCGCCACCTATCCTGCCAAAATTGTACTATCTTAAAAATTATAATGTGGAGGTGTACTAAGTCGTATTTCGTCGATTCTTAAACTCATATGAAGATGTGTGAAAGAAGAAATGCATATCAAGTTTATCAGCGTTTTTTTTTTTTTTTATTTTTTGACTAGCTCGCACGCCGCCTATCCTGCTAAAATTGTACTATCTCAGAAATTATAATGTGGAGGTGTGTTAAGTCGTATTTTGTCGATTCTTAAACTCATATGAAGATGTGTGAAAGAAAAAATGCTTATCAAGTTTATCAGCGTTTTTTGTTTTTTTTTTTTTTTTTGACTAGCTCGCACGCCACCTATCCTGCTAAAATTGTACTATCATAGAAATTATGGTGTAGAGGTGAACAACAAGTTTCCTAAATGGAAAGGATGTTTTGGCATTTGTACATAAAAAAAATAATTCGTTTGAAATTACAGAAAGTCCCTTTAGAAAACATTCTTTCTGCAAAGATTATTCATTCAGATTTTAATAAGAAATTATTATATGTTTTAAGAAAAGTATTTTCCACGGAACCTTTTTTCTCAGGAAAATTGTTTCCTTAAATTATTTTCTTTAAGTGGAAGCTTTTAATAGAAATTTTATATAAATTTAAAAAAAAAACAAAATAAACGACAAATCAAAAAAAAAAATAATACTGGGAATCGGAGCTGTCGCAATAGGTCGAAATCAGTCCAATAAAAAAGCATGAAAAGTTGGTAATAGTAGTCAATCCAAAGAATAGCATTTTCATGGCTTTCAGAAATGCTACATTCGCCTATATTTCGCTTCTTGAGAAGCTGTTTTTAATTATACCAAAGGGACCGATAAAATGAAAGCTTTATTTATACATTTATACATATATATAAAAATCAATTGCTGTGCGTTAGTCTCGCTAAAGCTCGAGAACGGTTGGACCGATTTGGCTCATTTTGGTCTTAAATTATTGGTAGAGTATTCCGGAGGGTTTAAAAGGTTTTATTTGAAGTGATAGATGGCGTTGGAGATGAGATTTTTGCAATTAATTTTTTTTTCCACATTAACATTTTGAAGGCAAAACAACGTTTGCCGGGTCAGCTAGTTTTTAGTATATATTTTTTGTATTTTTGTTTATTAATAACATAAATTAATTAGTTGTATGAATTCTGATTAAGACAAGAAAATTGTCATGAAAATTGTCAAATGAGATTTTATTGCTATGGGGGATCTGGTGCAAAAGCAGTGAAACATTCGTCCTATGAAAACACAAAGATAAGGATCAGCGGATTTTTTTAACTTCCGGGGATGTTCTTATTTTTACTAGGAAGTTAAAGTGCTTGGCCTAAATCGTGTATTTGAAAAAGGAATTTGGAAAATTAATTTCTCGAACAAATCCGAAATTGGTTTGCAATGTCAAAATGTTGTCATTTGTATACTCTACATCTACTCTAAAGGAAAAAATAAAATGAAATTGTAAAATATAATGCCTATTTTAATATGATATATTTCAAATGATCAACAAACTGTTAACATCATTAAAAAAAATCCTAAAGCGCTGCATTAAACTATCGACATATTTGTACTGTAAACACTTGTTGCGAGGTGTAAATTTTGTAATTCCTAAAATAATTTTGCTACAGCAACAATTTTCACTAATTTTGTCATTTAGGGGACGGCTTGTTTTGGCAGTCCAAGACTAATTGCTATTGACACTTTTCAGCTTAACACCATTTTAGCAAATTCAATTTACTGCATAATCAAGTAATTTAACCAAAATAAGTAAGATTTTTTTTCTCTCTCTAATATTTACGTGTAGTTTACAGCGTCATTATGCAGTCAGATTATGCCGTCAAATGCAATGAAAATTGTTTTTCATCGCTTGATAATCGACTATCCAGTTGTCTGCCACCAGATCGGATCACAACTAATTAATTACAAATTAAATTGCCATTAGAATAATAAAGTTAAGTGTTGTGACTTTAAATGCGAGCACAGTTGATGCGGTACTCCCCGGTTTAAAAGTTGTAATATTCTATAGCAGGTGAACTGGCGGAGAGGAGGACGGATAGATAATTTTGAGCCGACAGATGGGCATGAAAATCGACGGACGTACGGCTAATAAGTTGAACGTGCGGACATCTTGATGGATGTGCAATAAAATAAATATATACGAGATCGTGTGTGAACAGATATATCGTACAAGCTTTGTACTGATCGAAATCCAGTCAGATGTACATTTAGAAAATATTTTCAAACAGCCGGGTAATCGGCTGGCAAGATCAACGGCTTACGTATTAAATTGATGTTTGCCTATCTGACACATTAGCTGGGGTGTCTTAGGCCGTTTTGTACGTTGTACGATCACCATCATCGGTATTCGTTTGAGTTATTTGATACGTTAATATTATGAAATTGTAAGCGATATATTTGAGCGTTACGTTTACAATGTAGTTGTAGTTTGCTTCATTCTAACAACTTCATTCGCACAAGGATAACAACATTTTGCTATCACTGTTAGTAGTATTACATGAAATAACTAATGTAGATCAATGGCAGATTGAACATTTTGTTGTTAGTTGTTAGTTTGCGTTAGATATGTTAAAGTGCTATTATTGTAGTATTATTTAAGTTATAAAATAAAATGCTTAAAATAAACCTGGTTGGAAGAGAACAAATTGCTTCAAATGATACAAATATTCAGCATAACTGAATTTATCATTCTCCGAAATTATAGCAATTTTTAGTTAAATAATTATCAATAATTACAAATATTCTAATAGCAATAGTCAATGGATTAATTGCAATATTTTAAATATTTACATAAATAATGTATTTAGTGTGATATTTAATAACAATTGCAAGTAAATCGACATACAATGAATGGGACAGGCATGCGGTCAATATAAAAAATGTGACATTTTCTGGAGTTAACGAATCGAAAGGCATGAATTCTTATGTGTATTTGAACACAGTTAACAAGAGACACTTTGTCTCCCGTTTAAAGCCTGTAATCGATCGAATAGCTACAATTTTACATTTAGAACTGCCTACAACAAGCATATGGCCGCATTCCAGGCAATGTCATTAAAATCGTCCTGAGTTATTTGATTTCTTAAATCATTTTTCTTTAGTATTGGTCTTGAAGCCGTATGGTCTTCAAATGTTGGGTTCGGTGTAGACTATTTGCAAAAATACTATAGACGGACCAGTGCATTTTCAAAATGCTAAACAAGTTCAAAGTCCAATTCTGGTCCAATTTCATAGTCTTGTATTAGGCGTTGTAGGATATTCAAACAGGTCTGGCTTCAAATTGTTTAATCCAGTGCTTAAACCAAAGAACAATTGGCAATGTCTGAGATTTGCAGATTTTTATGGAAATGTGAGGCCATCTCGCACAAATTCTACGGTTCAAGACAACTAACCAAACATGACGCTATACGAGGGCGTTTCCAAACCAATTCAATCTGATGTATACGAGCTGTGATCAAAAAATAACCGTTATTTTCAATTTTTTTCAAAAAGTATTTATTTATTCATCAATTTCTATTTTATTTCCTTTAAAGTAGTTCCCCTCAGATATAATACACTTATGCCAGCGGTTTTTCTAATCCTCGAAACACTTCTAAAACGCGCCTTTTAGTCTCGCCAACAGCTCCTGTTTCGATTTTTCTTTCATCTCCTCAATCGTAGCAAAACGCTTTCCTTTCATCGGTGTCTTCAGTTTTGGGAAGAGGAAAAAGTCAGCGGGGCCAAGTCCGGTAAATACGGTGGTTGAGGCATGATTGCGGTTTTGTTTTTGGCCAAAAACTCACGCACAAGCATTAATGTGTGAGCTGGTAAGTTATCATGGAGCAAAATCCATGATGGGTTTTTCGACAATTCTGTGCGTTTCTGACGAATTGCTTCGCCCAAACGCCGCATAACTTCAAGGTCGTATTCCTTGTTGACCGTACGATCTTGTGGCAAGAATTCAAGATGCACCACGCCATTGCAATCGAAGAAAACAGTGAGCAAAACCTTCACATTTGACCCAACTTGACGTGCTTTTTTCGGTCTTGGCTCTTCTGGACGCTTCCATTGGGATGATTGGACTTTGGTTTCAATATCATAGCCTTACACCCATGATTCGTCACCAGTTATGACCTTTTTGAGGAAATCTGAATCGTTGTTGACGACGTTCAACAGCTCCTGAGTGATAACCATGCAACGTTGTTTTTCCTCACAATTTAGCAGTTTTGGAACAATCTGCGCTGCCGCACGTTTCATGCCTAAAACATCCGTAAAAATTGCTTGGCATGAGCCGAACGATATGCCAACATCATCAGCAACCTCTCTAATAGTGATTCGACTATTATCCAAAATCATTTCCTTCACTGCTTCAATGTTTTCATCGGTCGTTGACGTGCTCGGGCGATCAGGACGAACATCGTCATTGACATCTTCTCGGTCTTCCTTAAACCGGTTATACCACAATTGAATTTGTGTTCTGCTCATAGTACACTCGCCAAACGCCACAGTCAACATTTCAAATGTCCTTGCACATTTAATTTCATGTTTTTTACACAAACCTTAATACAGTTTCTTTGATCGATCATTTTTTCGAATAGTAAAAAATTGAAGAACACCCCAAAACACGACTAACCTTTTTATCTGTCAAAAACAAACTGACAATCCAAAATGGCTGATATTATCAACATATATAACAGACATGTGTACATAACATAACAGAGAAATAATGTGAAAATTGAACATACGTAACTCACGAAATTTGATAAAACCTTTCTTTTATCACACCTTGTAGATGGTGCCAGTAGTTTGAAAAAATTATTTTGGTGAACAGTGGCAACCTTATAAACCATATGTTTTCAATTTCAGAGCCATCGAAAAAGTAAACGATTTCAGGGAATTTGTAAATATGGAAAAACTTGTTAATTCAGTATTTCCATTTGAAAAGTCTCACTCCAACCAATATTAAAGCCGAGCTTGATTCTACTCCAGGGAAGCCCACTCCTTCGTGACCTGAAGAATTATTATTGACAATTAAAAAGTAAAGTTACAGAGACAGTTAACCTCCCAAAGATATCAAAATGCTGTGTAGTAACCATTTTGCGTGAAAATTTTGGCATGAGAAAAACATTTTTCAAATGAATACCGCACTTTTTAACAGTAGAACAAATGATCAAAGTGTTATCGATTGGAGACATAGTTTGCTGCACTTTAAACTTAATAAAAAAAAAATTTTCATGCCGTATTTGAAAATGATTGAAACATGCAAACATTAAACAATATGTTCTTTCCACAAATAACATATCAAATTATTCATTTTTCTATAACTTTTTGTTACCTCCTTTTATTAAATAAATGAAGAATAAAATTATGAAAAAATAATGGGTGATTTTTTAATCGAAGTTTTTTTTTTAAATCGAATAAAACACTCAAATTTGCATCACATATTAAAACTTTTTATTGGAATCGATAAATTGGTCTTTGCCATTTCATTTTAAAAGATAACTTCATGTAAATGTTGTCCGCGGCTCCGTTTCAAAATGACCATTCGGAAGGTTCAATTTTTCGTCACTTTTTCGAGCATTTCGGCCTGTATTCCACGAAAAACGCGTGTTATGTTTTCCTGTAAGGCTTCAATAGTGTTCGATTTGTCCACATAGACTAACGACTTAACATAACCCCACAAGAAATAATCAAGAGGCGTTAAATCGCAAAATCTTGGGAGCCAACTCACAGGGCCAACTCGAGAGATAAGCTGCTCACCGGAATTCATCCCTCAACATATCCATTATTTCACGAGCACCATCCTGATGAAACCACATGTCAACCAAGTTCAACTCAGCCAATTGGGGCAAAAAAAATCGCGTATCATGGCTCGATATCGTTCGCCGTTGACGGTAACGTTTCTTTCACGGTTGTCACGGAAGAAAAATGAACCGATGATGCCACCAGCCCATAAAACACACCAGAATGTTGTTTTTTCGGGATGGCTGTTTATCACTCCAGATGCGACAGTTTTGCTTGTTTACGTATCCGTTCAGCAAGAAATGAGCCTCACAGCTGAACACAAATTTTCGATAAAACAGCGGATTTTCATTGGGCCCATTCACCAAAAATTAGACGTTGTGGTAGGTCATTCGGCTTCAATTCTTCCGTGAGTTGAATTTTATAGATTTTCAAACTCAAATCGTTGTGTAAAATTTCCTTGTGGTTGAGTAACATGCCCAATCGCTGAGAACGGCGACGAATTGACTTTTCACGATCGTCATTAACACTGGTCGCTACGGCTGCAACATTTTTTTCGGTAGGCACTCTACGCATGCGAGTCGATGGTTTTA
Source organism: Philornis downsi (assembly GCA_019455685.1). Taxonomy (NCBI): domain Eukaryota; kingdom Metazoa; phylum Arthropoda; class Insecta; order Diptera; family Muscidae; genus Philornis; species Philornis downsi. The sequence continues at coordinate 9,318 of JAHXMU010025057.1, forward strand.
TGCCCATCAAAGTAAATTTGGTGCGAAATTTGGAGATAACATCACGAATTGTTGATTCAGCCTGTCGATTATGGCGACCATAAAATGGTCATATCAAACAATGCACATTTGTCACAGAGCACGAATTTTGATAATAAATTTCAACGAGTTGCAATCGTTGCTCGTTTGTTAGTCTTTCCATGATGTAATGGCAGAGTATACTGTACACTTTTCACTTTGACAGATGACGTTTGGACGCCATTACCCACTGGTTGGTAATGCCAACCTGAAAAACTTAAATCTTAAAAAATCACCCTTGTCTACGATAGACCGAATTTACTAATTTTGCTCATTTGTGATCACCACACAAGTAGATATCTCAGAAATAACCTCCTGTCATGCATAAGATATCGAATTAAAACACCTATTCCGGATAAAAATCTTGTGACCGACTGTGGTGCAATGATTAATACACACGACTATTGTTCGCATGATTGCGGGTTCAATTATGCATACAGCGGCGGTCACTTCTATGTGTTTGACAAACACTTCGAGTAGTCAAGTAATCAGCTAGTCTGGTAAGTGTTTTTCAAACTGCGGCTTTCGGAATCGTCATTAAATTGTAGGACCCATTGAGCGAGTTTAGAAATAGAATGCGTATAAGCTGAAGCTCTCCTCTCTCATTCATGGGATGCAGGGGAATTTGTTTTTTTTCCCCCTCCAATCAAAAATCGTTTCTTAAACAAAAAGCGGCTAACTGATAGATACGGCAAGGAGCAATTTCCAGTTGATATACATTTGAAAATACTAAAAATAATGCTTTATAACGATGTTATACATGGTCCACTATGGACCATAATGTATGCCGGGAGGGCTAAATAAGTTTGACGACATTTTGGATTAAAATTTGAGTTTTATTTTTAATAAACAAATTTATTATTATGTCAGATTAGATTTAAACACAATTACAGTGAATGAATTTACACATAAAATATCTGAAAATAAATAATTTTTATAAAAATATGAATATTTAAAATTTTTTTATTTTTAATTTTTTTTTTTATTTTTTTTTTTATTATTTTTTTTTATTTTGAGTGTATGATGTTATTTCAAAAATCAAAAACTATTAATTAAGAATTACGTGTGAAAAAAGTTTTGCAAACTGTTTGCTTGTGTTTGATAAACATTTTTTTTTTTTTCGTACAAAAAGGCTCCTTTGTTTTGCGACTAAAACTATTGCAAGATTTTACGGAATCCCACGTGCTTTTTATTATATTTTGATTATTTCAATTTATTAATTAGAACGTAATGGTGCAGTGGTGACTTCACAGTAATTTTGATGACGACAATTGCCCAGCTTGATTGATTGTTAATTTCATTCGGTTACTATAAATAACGTCTCTATTTATAGAAGTTTTAATAAACAAAGGGGAAGATGAAGAATTTCGATTTTTTTTTTTGTTAAAGCCAACCACGATAAGCAGTTGGACTGAAATTATGTAACAGCAGTAGAGAGTATGAATCACTGGATTACAGTGAGTTCAGCGAAATTTACAATTTTTGCAAGAGTAGTGAAAAACAGAAGAAGAAGAAGAGATTCGTTATAACTGCAAACATATGTAAATTACATTTACATTTATATTCTATCAAATAAGTATTCAAAATTAGTCAATAAAACACGAAATATCTATCATTGATTATAGACTTACTCGTATGTGAACGAGTGATCCAATCATCAAAACATTTTTAAACGCATTTCTCGGAAAAGATTTCAATTCTCCCACGCCAATTCTGTTTCATATCTTCTGTGGACTGAAAACGAGTGGAGTGCCCTAAAGCGATAATTCGAGTTCTACGAAGGGGAAAAGGTCAGCCGGTAGTTGATCGTTTTCATTTATTTACTTTTTGGATGACAAATCGTTCACATTGTGGTCCTGTGAGATTGGTGCGTTATCGTGGTGCAAAACCCGCTAGTTTTCTTTAAACCAATCTTGAGAACGACGAATTTATTCAAATAATATTATTAATACACCGTTTAATCTGCTGACAAGAATTTCGAGTGCGCATTATGTAATTATGAGGCGATCCTGAAGCGAGCCGACCTGGCATACAGATGATGTAAATACACATATGGTTAAAATAATAAGTACACCCTATAATTTTTTCTTTAATGCTCTTAGACGAAAATTTATTTAAATTAAAAGAGAAAACAATTCGTAATATATTTTGTTATAACATTAGAAATAAAATAAATACTAAAACACTAACAAAAAACAAAAATTAAATTCAAAAAATTTTTCAAAAAATAAGAAATTAATCGAAAAACATTGTAAATGTATAATAAGTACATTTATTTTCACTGAACACAATTTTTCGATAAAACAGCGGATTTTCATTGAGCTTTAGACGTTGTGGTAGGTCATTCGGTTTCAATTCTTGCGTGATTTGAATTTTATAGGCTTTCAAACCCAAATTGACGTGTAAAATTTTCCTTGTGGTTGAGTAACACATGATAGTTAGACGTTGTGGTAGGTCATTCGGCTTCAATTCTTGCGTGAGTTGAGTTTTATACAAACAAAAATCAAATTTAAAAAAATTTTTCAAAAAGTAAGAAATTAATCAAAAAACATTGTACAAAATAATAAGTACATTTAGTTAAAGTAAGCAAAAAAATAAAAAAAATCAAGTTTTTTTTCTGCTAAATTGTCAGAGTTTCTTTATTTTCAATTATTTTGTTGACTCTTTTTGGCATACTGGCAATAAGCTTGCTGCAGGATTCTACTGGTATTTCATACTATGTTTTTTGAACAAAATTCCATTACTGATCCTTATTTTTAGGAACCTCCTTTCCAATTCTTTATTTCAACTCCCCCAAAGATTTTCGATTGGATTTAAGTCGGGAGATTAACTTGGCCAGTCAAAAAGGGCAATATTATTATTTTGGACCAATTCTTTACCAACTTAGAAGTATGCTTCGGATAACAGGCATACTTTCCACAGTATAGTTCAACATCGAGTAGTCAAGTAATCAGCTACTCTGGTAAGTGCTTTTCAAACTGCGGCTTTCGGAATCGTCGTTAAATTGTAGGTCCCATTGAGTGAGTTTAGAAATAGAATGCGTATAAGCTGAAGCTTTCCTCTCTCATTCATGGGATGCAGGGGAATTTGATTTTTCCCCCTCCAATCAAAAATCGTTTATTACACAAAAAACGGATAACTGATAGATACAACAAGGAGCAATTTCCAGTTGATATACAATTGAAAATACTAAATTGCATAATTGATCCTTATTTTTAAGAACCTCCTTTTCAATTCTTTATTTCAACTCCCCCCAAAGATTTTCGATTGGATTTAGGTCGGGAGATTAACTTGGCCAGTCAAGAAGGGCAACATTATTATCGTAGTACCACGATAGAAGTATGCTTCGGATCGTTATCCTGCAGGAATGTCCATCCATCTAAGAGGCATACTTTCCACAACATAGTTTAACATCGTATTTTCCAAGATATCTTTGTAGTGGAATCTGGTTATAGTGACGATAATTGAATGTATCGGACCGACACCATACCACAAGAAACAACCCCAGACCATAATATTGCCGCCCCCCGTGCTTGACCGTCTTCTTTGTAAAGCGAACATGGAATTCCTTACCCTTAGGGCGTCGAACATTTAGGGCACAGTCGTTTCCAAATACATTAATTTTTGTTTCATCGCTCCACAAAATGTTTCGCCATTTACTTTCACCGTCTCCTCCGGACCAATTGGAATGACTTCTTGCAAACGCCAATTTAGCCTTTAAATTTTTTTTATCTAAGCAAAGGAACTCTTCTGGCTATCCGTCCTGGTAAATGTGCTTCTTGTAGTCTACAACGAACCGTTCGCAATGAAATTACATTTCCAATTTCTGCTAAATTGGTCTTAAAGACACAAACGGGTCCTTTTTTGGAAGTGTTACAATACGGATATCTGTTGTTTTTGAAGTTTTTTTTTTGGGTCTTCCGCAGGTTTCGACGGGCTTTTTAGGCTTTAAAGCATTTTGTACAAAAAACAGCGACCGATTCATAGTTTCTGCTATAGAACGAAAACTTTGGCCACTTTCTCTTAGTCTGGAAACAATTTTTCTCTCCTCCGGAGAACAATGACTTCTTCGATCCACGGCTAATTTTTTTTTAACAAAATATTTTGTTATGAATAAAGATAAACAACAGTAAAATTACTAGCTTTTCCAAAAAGATTACAGCATATTGCCAAAATATTAAAAAATTGAGCAATGTATTTATTATTTTGACCAAATACTGAAATCACACCTGAACAAAACTAACTCACAATGAAAACAACGGGGAAACCCTAGTTTTGTGTTTTACTTTTAAAGGCATTGCCATATTAAAGTTATTTAAATAAAAAAGAATTGCCATGTTTACTTTTTGTTAAGGTAACTAAAATTAAACATAAAGCAAAACTAAGCAGGTACTTATTTTTTCGACAATAAGAGTATTTTAAAAGAGATTGTTTTAGTAAAAAGTGGCAACCTTACTGTTTACGTGCACAGTTTTCCTTTCCCTGATAGTTGTAAGTTTTAATTGTTAAGTGCACGTCCACCACGGCTAACCGTTCTAGCAGTGTAATAAAGCGGCATTCTAACTCTCAGCTAGCGATCGCCCAAGCATCAGTACTCATTTTACATCCGATATATAAACTACGTCTTTGAGCGTTTAAAGTCCCTGTTTGGTAAAATAATCTGCATTTTGTAAACCCCAGAAATAAAAGGTAAAACCTTGCCAATAAATGAAAATCATTGGATTATACATTCTTCAACCCCCCCGTGTTTCGCATTCTCTTTCATATGAAATAAAAACAGCGTCCGATCAATCCCCTGTGTTAACACTTATAAAAAATACGTTTTAAGTCTCACATTGTTTAGTATTTCTATTTGAGCCATCAAAAATAAACGATCTCAGTGAATTTGTAAACATGGAAAAAATTGGTCACCGATATATAATTCAATATTTCCATTTGAAAGGTCGCAGTTCAACCGATATTAAAGCTGGATTAGATTCTACTTTGGGGAGTCTACTCTTTCGTTTACGACAGTAACATTTTAAACGAGGCCGTACGAGCTGCCAGGATAATCATCGTAGTGCTCTACCAATTGGTGTCCGCGTCAGACACGGTTAAGATGATCGTCGAAATGATACGTATTTCAAAAAGTGCTATACATCGTATATTAACTCAAGATTTGAAGATGAGAAAACCTGTCAAAATGTATCATATTTTCCAAAAATTGACTTCATACTTTGGATAGAGAGCCGAAAAATGTTGCACTTGCACACCTAACAGGAACGCCAGATTTAAATGACTGATGCAGCAGTTGAATTGTTTGTCTGGCTGTATGACATGTGGCGCCGTCTTGTTGAAACTACATGCCCTCCACATTCATTTCTTCAATTCTAGGCACGAAAAAACTGGTTATCATTTCACGATACCGAACACCCATTGACTGTTTGCGCTTGACGTGCCTCATTTTCATAAAAAAAGGTCAAATGATTCCTCCAGCCCAAAATCCACACTACACAGTGACACCTTGAGGATGCATTTGTTTGTAGCAAATCACTCGAGGATTTTCCTCACCCCAAATGCGACAATTCTGCCTATTGACAAAGCCATCAAGATGGAAATGGGCCTCGTCACTGAAGATGATTTTATCGGTAAATTCAGCATTCTCATGTTGTCTCTGCAATACCCAATTAACGAACTCCCTTTGCTGTCCATGGTCAGCTGGCTTCAGTTCCTGAGTCAATTGAACTTTGTATGCAAATCTTTCGTCAAAATTAGCTGCATAGAGGATTTGGAGACACCAATTTGCTGAGCTCGGTGTCAAATTGAGGTGGATGGAGTTTGAGCGACATCATCACGTACAGCTGCGACATTTTCGGTCGCTCGACCTGGTCGAAGGCGCGTAGTTGTCTTTACTACATCACTAACAGACCCAGTTTTGGCAAATTTATCCATTAAAGCGCAAAACTTTCACCATTTTGGTAAAACAATTTCACAATGAGAATGCGTTGTTCATTCGTGTAGCGCTCCATTTTTACTAACCTCGTACCTTCTACTATCAAACCATAACAATTGTTCAAAAGTCAAACAATGACACTTCGAATGGCGCCAAATGTAAGTCATGCATTCTTGTTGGGACACCCTTTAGTTTCAGTCCAAATAGCCAAATATTGGATTTGGCGAAATTTGGTTTTTTTCAGCTATCCTAGTGGAAACTGAGAATAAATGTATATATTTTTTTTTTTTTTTTTGTATTTTCTACGTTTAAATGAGGAATTCGCGAATAGTCTGGCTGTTAATAAGGGGGTTCCCCAATTCTCTGTACGACAATTATATTTATCTTTACATTGTAATTAGAATTGAGCTGTTACATTGTACGATATATTACATAATATAATGGCATTGTTATTATCAAACACTTTTTATATTATTAAATACTTTACTGAAGAGGTGAGCGTTTCCCATAATTGAATACGGAATAGTATTACATTGTATTGAAATGGCTTCTACAATAGGGTGTGTGGCTACAAACGAGATGATTATCTTCTTAATATTGAAGATAGAAATAAAGGAAATCACACATATGTTGAACACAAACACAGCTTGACGTAATGACGTTAACGAAATAAAAGTGTAAAATTAAAATATGCAAATAGTTTTGATAAATGTATGCATGGATTTGATAATTAACAGTCAATTTTACCGATCGTGCTCATATTCGTCCATGCCAGCCAGCCTCAATGTTAGAATACACAGAAAAAATTTGCTTCAACTATCTTTGTTTACAAACATATTTCACAATAGATTGTTAAATAACACTGGCCAACAAGGTTTTTGGACTGGAACAAACAAATATCTTTCCTAGGGTAATTTATTTATTTATTTATTTATTTATTCAGGATTGTAATTTTAAGCCCGAAGGCCGATTTGAAAATTACAATATTACAACGTATCTTCATAATTCAGTAACAAATGCATTATACAACTTTCCAATACTAATGTTATAAAAAAGTTTATGTATCTTAATAGCAGAAAAATATGATTTAAATATGACAAACTACTTCACTTATTAGAATTTGCCACTATGTATGTTTTTGGTCCTATAATACGGAATTATAACTTTAATTGGAATTTTGAGCTACTCCATAATATAACGCAAATTTTTTTATTACTTATATATAAATTTAATATTAATATATATACACACATTATTTAAAATATAACTACAAAGTTATTGGCTCCCCAGCCACAAAAATATAAGTATAAGAAAAAAAAAAACATTATGCAATAGTTAAGTTGTAAATATATCCTGTAAAAGTAACAATTGTACTACAAATTCGAAGACAATAGGTGCACTTAATTGTTTGATGCTTTTCCTACTGCTTGGAGACAATAATCAAACATTATATTCATACCCAGTATAGCAAAAAGTAATATAAAAAGAAAAATTATGTATGTGATACATGGTCAAGCAGTTTCAATCGGAAAACATTATTAGAATATGCAAAAAGCCGCAAGTTACTTGGTAGTTGATTCCAAGTTTGTGCAATTCGTACTATAAATGATTTTTCAAACATGGTATTACAAATTCTTGGTATTATTACCTGAGGTCTTCTACTCGAATGGGAAAAGTTGAAGGTATTACATAAAGGAGCCGGTATACCACTTTTTACTATTTTGTAAAATAAAAATAAATTTCTGTACTGTACAAACCTCTCAAAAGAACATCCCAAGAACTTCTTCACATGTTCGGAAATATGCTGCCTTCTGCGAATATTATAGGCAAACCGTACAATAATATTCACAGCTCTCTTCAATCTTGATAGATTTTCAACATTAGTTCCTGATATCACTTCAAGACAATAAAAAATCTGAGGCATAAGTATAGCATAAGCCAATTTACATTTTATTGTAAGCGGCAAGAAAGCAGCAGCAGAATAAAGCCTACGTAAAAGACCATATATTCTCCGGTGAACACTATTAATATGAACTTCAAATGCTAACTTACTATCAATAAGTACTCCCAAACATCTGTGATGACTAACAAAGTCAATCCTTGTCGTTCCCAAAAATATATCCAGATCCAATTCTAAGTAATTGGCAGAACCAAAAAGAATAGCCTTGGTCTTAGACGGATTAATTTGTAACGAATTTCTGACAGTCCATGTCAGAATACTATTAAGACAATCATTTATTTCACTTTGCAAAGAGTATGATGGACGATCTGAACAAAATAAGAGCATAATATCATCCGCAAACATAAATAAATTGCACGTGCTACAATTAATGCTTGCAGAAATATCGTTAATATAAAGTACAAAAAGTAGTGGACCAAGGACCGATCCTTGTGGGACGCCAGATGTGAGTTCAAGGCAGTTGGAAGGTGCACCAAACAACTCCACAAATTGAGATCTGTTAGATAAATACGACATTACAAGTCTACAAGCGGATCTGGAAAAATTAAAATTAAATTTCAATTTTTCAATCATAGTTGCAAAACAAATACTATTAAATGCTTTGGTAAGATCCAAAGAAATTAAAACATTTTGATATCCACGATTAATATCTCGTCTCACAGTGTCAGTAAGATGTAATAATAAGGACGTGGTGCTATATCCTTTCCGAAAAGCATATTGAGACTGAAAAATATGATTGCGAACATGACAAAGCATTTGGCTTTTCATAATTTGCTCAGCAACTTTGGATAACACTGGTAGAATTGAAATTGATCGTAAATCCTCTGGACTATTGATAATTTCAGACTTTGGGATAGGCACAACGCGCGCAGTTTTCCAGGCTGATGGAAATACGGAGCTCATTAATATTGAATTAAGTACATGTACCACCAGATCCGAGATATATGGATAAATAATTTTTAAAAACTGAATTTGATGGGCTGAATTCGAATCTGTAATTGGTTTTTCTCGATCGCGTCATGTTTTCGAGCTACAGAAAAAAAAAATGTTTCCATTCATATTTTTACATAAAAAATCATTAGTTTATTTAAAAACTAATAAATTTTCAAAAGTGAATGGCGTTATTTGAACGTCGTTTGCCCTTTTTTGGTTGGATTTCAGGTATTAGAGTCCAGCAATAGTCTCTCAGCATGCTCTTGTCCCAAAATCCTTGAAAATTTCTTTCAGTTTTCATTAAATCTTGGTGACCACGTTCCCCTTGTGCATCGCTCATCACACCTAAGTAGGTTTTGGGCAAAAAAAAAAATTTCATTTCATTTATTTGGTCTATGGATATTTAAGTTTCCTTACAGACTAGCAATAGTATGTACATTGATAAATACGATTTAAATACTTAAATTGAATAAAATGTTTTTGAACTTATCCCGAGGTAGAGTATAATCAATTGAATTACATATCGAGTTATAAAGTCTCATAGATCTACGAAGAGGTTCATTGCAAGCATAATTAGTAGACTGAATATCAATATGGAACGGATAGTAATAACGCAATAAGCGTGGAGGAACATTAAATGGAATTAAAGATAATAAATCCGGACAATCAACAAATCCAGAAATTATGCCATGAAGAAACATTATTGAACAAATATCTCTTCTCGGGCTTAATAATTTAAAAGATAAAAGAAAACATCTGCTGGAATAAGATGGGATTGGAGTTGAGAACCGAAAACAATTTAAAGCAAACTTCATAAATATTTTTTGAATTCTTCCAATGCGATTAATATAAACTGTAGTTGTTGGACTCCAAATTAATGAAGCATATTCTAATTTTGATCGTAAAAAGGATGTATATAAAATCTTTTTAATGTACGGATCAGTAAATTGTGTAGAATTCCTACGAATGAAATACAATGAAGAATATGCTTTGGGAACAATGTTAGTCACATGAGGTACGAATGTTAATTTTGAATCAAATACAATGCCTAAATCTTTAATTTCATACAGGGTTGCCCATATTCGACGGACCCATCTGGCAACGCCA
>JAHXMU010025060.1:0-11972 GCA_019455685.1 Philornis downsi
CACTACATTTAGCTCAGCTTAGGAAACATTTAACATTTAGTTAACGTAGTTTTGCAAAGGAGAACGGCCACGCCTCATAGACTGCCGGCCACTAATGCAAATTACCAGATTTAATACAAAAAAAAAAAAACAGTGGTCCCTCTACAGTTTGTAAGCGGAGAAAACTACAATTTTGCTTCTTTTATTGCATTTCAAATCAGATTATTTCTTGATAAGAATATTAAATCGCTATATTCTTATCAAGAAATAATCTGATTTGAAATCACGCCCCTTCTGGCACCCTTTACACTTTTGCATCTCCCAAAGGATGTTGGGTGAACGTATGAGGGAGGTTCCAAAACTAACCGACCTGACGTATAGATAGTTCCCGTAGTTTGAAAATAATTATTTTGGTAAAAAGTGGCGAACTTATAAAACATATGTTTTAAGTTTCAACCACCAGGTTGTTTAGTATTTTTATTTGACATGGAAAAAATTGGTCAGCGCTATGTATATGTAATTCAATATTTCCATTTGAAAAGTCTTAGTCCAACGTATATTAAAGCTGAGCTAGCTTCTACTTTGGGGGTGTCTGCTCCTTCGTTTACGACTTCAAAATATTAGGCAGCAGAGTTTAAACGAGACCGTATGAGCTGACACGACAAACACCGTAGGGGTCGATCAATTGAGGTGTTCACACCAGCCATGTACGGCTAAGCAAATCCACAAAATGGTATTGGATAATAGTCGGCTTAAGGTGCGTGAGCTAACTGAGATAATGGGTACTTAAAAAGTACTATACATCATATACTGACCGAAGATTTAAAGAAGAGAAAACTGTGCGCAAGATGGGTGCCGCGCTCGCTTTCAATAGAGCAAAACCATTGTCGTGAAGGTGTTTTACCGCAAAAAGCCGAATTTTTGCTTTAAATTATAATCATGGATGAGACATGGGTGCACTAATTCACACCTGAGACAAAGTAATAGTTAAAGCAGTGAACTGGAATGGGAAAGTGGTGCTTAGAGAAGACGAAGATGGCTCCGTCTGCAGTCAAGGTCATGGCGTCTGTTTTTTGGGATAAGCACGGGATTATTTTTATTGATTTTCTTCAGAAAGGTAAACCTGGTAAAGGCGAAAATTGTGCGAATTTATTGCAGCGTTTAGGTGATGAAATTATTGAAAACAAAAGGCTTCATTTGGCGAAAAAGAAAGTGTTGTTTCATCATGACAATGGTCCAGTTCACACGTTCACTAAGGCCATGGTTAAAATTAATGAATAAAAATTTGAATTGCTTTATCACGCACCTTATTCGCCGGATTTAGCTCCCTCGGATTTAGCTCTCTCCCTCCCTATTTCCAAACTTGAAAAAATGGCTTGGTGGTAAACGATTTGCCAACAATGAAGAGATGAAGTCAGTGGTTGATGGCTATTTTAAGGAGTTTTTTACTATAAACCGGGTATAGAAGCTAATGAATATCATTGGAAAAAGTATATCGAGCTAAAAGGAAGTAATGTTGAAAAATAACAGAAAATGTTTGCAAACATTTTTGTGTCTTCTAAATCAATTAACCTGACTAAATTTCTTTTTTATTTACATAATTCTTAAGCAGCATATGAAAGCCTCTAATTTGCACAAATGTATTACTTTCGTTTAATGTTTAATGCTAAGCGGAAATACGAAAATAAGAAAATTGAACGGAAATACGAAAAAAAATGATATAGAATTTAACTTTAAAAAACATCAAAGAACTATGCGGTTTAATTGCAAATCATTTGTAGTTTCACGTATATGTATATTCGTTATTGTGTCAAAGATTTTACTACATGATGTTATATTTGCCATTAAATCTTTAAAGATAATTTCATGTAAATTTTGTCCGCGGCTCCGTCTCGAAATGTCGGAAGGTCCAATTTTTCATCACTTTTTCGAGCATTTCGGCCTGTATTCCACGAATAACGCGTGGTATATTATCCTGTAAGGCTTCAATAGTGTTCGGCTAGTCCACATAGATTAACGACTTGACATCACCCCACAAGAAATAATCAAGAGGGGTTAAATCGCAAAATCTTGGGGGCCAACTCACAAGGCCAAATCGAGAGATAAGCCGCTCACCAAATTCATCCCTCAACATATCCATTGTTTCACGAGCAGTGTGGCATGTTGAACCGTCCTGATGAAACCGCATGTTAACCAAGTTCAACTCAGTCAATTGATGCAAAAAAATTCCTTCTGGTTAAGTAACACAACATGCCTAATCGTTGAGAACGACGACGAATTGACATTTTACAATCGTCATTAACACTGGTCGCTACGGCTGCAATATTTTCTTCGGTATGCACTCTACGCATGCGAGTCGATGGTTTTATGTCCACCAAAGTAAATTTGGTGCGAAATTTGGAGATAACACCACGAACTGTTGATTCAGCAGGTCGATTATAACGACCATAAAATTGTCGTATCGAACGATGCACATTTGTCACAGAGCAGGAATTTTGATAATAAATTTCAACGATTTGCAATCGTTGCTCTTTTGATGATCTTTCCATGATGAAATGGCAGAGTATACTGTACACTTTTCACTTTGACAGATGACGTTTGGACGCCATTACCAACCAGTGCTGCCAACCTGAAGAACTGAAATATTAAAAAATGACCCTATATACGAATTGTTAAACGTGTTACAAACAAAATGTCATATCCACGACTACCCAAAAGTTTATGTAAGGGAGTCGACAAAAAAAAAAAAAGGGTTGGCAGAGCAAATTTCGCATAGCATGTGGTAAAGGCATAATGTGACATAAGTCATTTTTATTAATCATATAACACACTAACCATAACGCTTAAGTTCGAGGTCGAGGTGTGGGTTATCATTCTCCAAATCAACCAACCTTTAACATTTCCCCTTTCATATAACATATAAATATATAGAAATAGAAACATTTTCATTTGCTTACCGAGCGATAAAAATAATATATTTACATAAAAACAAACTTTTACGAGTTACATTGAAAAGAAAAACCGCCTGTGTTCATCCCAAACAGATGTAATGACGATACAATGAACTTTTTCCCCATTCAAGATGAAATAAAAAATATGGAAATAAAGAAGCAACTAAGAGAAACATTTCCAAGCCATAACGAACCCACTGATGTGATAATAAAATATATGGACCGTGTGAAAAAATAGGAAAATGCGATCAAAAATAATCGCCAATAAACATTTTTATCACACAGAAACTCATACGATTGCCTCAAATCAGACAGACCGCACATCATCACATACAACCGCTACTCGAAAATGACGTTTATTTTCCGCATTGTTATATTTTTTTTAATTATAAATTATGATGAAAGGTGAATATTTTGCAAAACACCTACGACTGAGACAACGGAAATAAATGGCAAATAAATTTATGAAAACATAACAATAATTAAAAATGTAACATTAATTGTGACAACGTGGTTCATCGTCAATTGACGTAATTTATGGCGTCCATTTCGAAACAAATCTAACAATTAGTCAACTATTTTCACAGTTCCTGACTCAGAACAATTTAATTCGATTTCCGTAAATATCTAACAAGTTTCTGCGAAAGATTTCAAGTGTCATCATTTGCAAAAGTCTATTCCGATATTAACATTTATGCCCTCTTTTATCCTCTGGTTATTATTTTACCCAAAAAAAAAAACATGAATGAAAATCATAAAAATTAATGCCTTTCATTTCAAAGCTAAAAATATAAATGATTCTTTATGTATTTTTCTATGGTTCAAAGCGAGGAATATTTATAATTTGAATGATACACATTTTTCGAAAATATCATAGAAAAAAATATTAATTTGGATTCAGAAGGTCGCATTGGGACAATATTTATACACTCAACAGAAGAAAATGAAACTATAAATCATTTGATATATCTAAAGGAAGCGTCCTGAAGGAAACGTCTAAAGTAGCCAGTTATGTTTTAACCAAATGTGCGTCATGACCTTGTAAATCGATTGAGTCTGGCTAGATGGCTGGGGAATACCATAACTGTCCTAAATCTTTATGAACCGCCCTGTTCCAAAACTAGCCGACATGACATATAGACGGTGCCAGTAGTTTGAAAAAAGATATTTTATTGGCAAAACAAATGTTTTAAATTTCAAGCTGCCACATTGTTGAGTATTTTTATTTGAGCCATTAAAAATGAACGATATCAGTGAATTTTTAAACATCGAAAAAATTGGTCACCTACCTATTTGAAAGGTCTCAGTGCAACCAATATTAAAACTGAGCTAGATTCTACTCTGATGGAGGCTAATCCTTCATTTACGACTGTAAAATGTTGGATAGCAGAGTTTAAACGAGGCCGTACGAACTGTCAAGACGAACGCCATAGTGGTCGACCAATTGCGGTGTTCACGCCATACATGGTTAAGAAACTGTTAAGACGAACGCCATAGTGGTCGACCAATTGCAGTGTTCACGCCATACATGGTTAAGAAACTGTCAAGATGAACGCCATAGTGGTGGTACCCCAATTGCGGTGTTCACGCCATACATGGTTATAAAATCGTAATTAGTAATCGTCGGTTGTAGGTGCGTAAGCTAACTGAAATGATAGGAATTTCATAAGACCGAAGATTTGAAGATAAAAAAGCTGGATGCCGCGCTTGCTCCCAATAGAACAATAACAGCGTCGTGAAGATGTTTCACTGAAGTATTGGGCGATGTTTCACCGCAATAAAGCTGAAGTTTTCCATCAATTTACAACCATGGATGAGACATGGGACCACTACTTCACGCCTGAGGCAAAAGAACAGTCGAAGCAGTGGACTGGAATGAGAGGATCATGTCCAAAGAAGGCGAAGACGGTTCCCTTTGCAGGCAAGTCAATGGCGTCTGTTTTTTGGGATGCGCATGGTATTATTTTTATTGATTTTCTTCAGAAAGAAAAACCATCAACAGCGAATACTATGCTAATTTATTGCAGCGTTTAGGGGATGAAATTATAGAAAAAGATTGCAGTTGACGAAAAAAAGATTGTTTCATTAAAACATTGTCCAATTCACACTACGGCAATGGCCAAAATTAATGGATTAAAGTTCGAATTGCTTTATCACGAACATTATTCGTCAGATTTACCTCCCTCTGACTATTTTCTATTTCCAAACTTGAAAAAATGGATCGGTGATAAAAGATTTGCCAACAATGAAGAGGTGGAGTCTGTGGTTGATGGTTATTTTAAGGAGTTTGACAGTTTTTACTTTAAACAGGGTATAGAAGCTATTGAACATCACTGGAAAAAGTGTATCGAGCTAAAAGGAAATTATGTTGAAAAATAAAGAATTGTTTTCACCATCTTTTTAGTGTCCTCTTTGTAAAGTCGGATAGTTTTGGGACCGCCCTTGTTAATTCATTTGTCTTTTTCCTTCTAGAACTCTGGTTCCAATTTACTATAGACGATTTGGGGGGAGCTTAAGCTCAATTGAGGGGGTTGGAAACCAGGAGATCTGAGTTCCTAATCATACTCTGTATTTCATTGACTTACGGAAACGGTATACTTTGTGGAAAAAAAGAGGTTAGGGATTTGAGACTTTCATTATTTATTCGAAAGCTGAGGGCAGTTTGCGACGTGGTCCTGGTGTTTGCTGAACGGCAAAGAGACCCGTCCTCTTGCCGACCACAACCACGAAGCCTCCGTGCACCGCTGGGTTGCCACCTATGCATCACAAATAGTGCGGTTTTTTCAATTTCATGATTGGATAGGTGGGCTTTTACATCATCTAACAATAGTATTCAATTCATCTAACAATTAAATTCAATTTAAGTTAACAGTACTTGTTTAAATAATTCATTTTAATTAATTTTTAAACTAATTCATTAATTAAATCACAGATAATTATATTAAACAGCTCTTGTACATCAATATTTAGACATATTGCCCAATTTTTTAAAAATCACGTTTTCGAAGAATTGTTATAACTTGTAAACTATACCGAATTTTGGACAAGGAATCAAACATAAATATATGTCTAAATAAGGTCAACAATAACAACCAAAAAACTTGACTTTGGCTTGAATTCACTCAAGGAGCTTTGCCTGGAGGCAACAGATGTAAAGAA
This sequence comes from Philornis downsi, assembly GCA_019455685.1. Lineage (NCBI taxonomy): Eukaryota > Metazoa > Arthropoda > Insecta > Diptera > Muscidae > Philornis > Philornis downsi. The sequence goes on from JAHXMU010025060.1 coordinate 6,090, forward strand.
GACTTCTATACCGATTCATATATTACTTATTGTTTTCAATAATCAGAAGTTACAGTATTACGAATCCATATGAACGATGAAAAAATTGACATTAATTCAGATATCATTTACAACACATGTCAGATAAAATTATTGCAAGTTTGAAGCTTTGATGCGAATATAATTTACTTATTTTTTTTTTTTTAATTTCTTCCTTTTCTTATTTCTATATGTACAGGGTGTCCGTCGGGTAGGTATACTACTTCGTTTTGCCACCATTTTGGTAAACATTAGTCTTGACAGTTCATATCTGGCAGTCGTAAAGTAGAGACGTGGCAAATTAATTATGGAAAAATATTCGATGAACCAACGTGTTTTAATCGTTAAAACATTTTATAAAAATCAATCATCGATTACTGGGACGGTGAGAAAGTTACTTGAAATTTTTGGGAAACACAACATGCCAACAAGATGCACTATTTATCGTGTAGTGAATGATTTCGAAGAAAGAGGGTCTGTAGCTGATAGGGCCAGGCATGGATCACAACGTACTGCAAGATCGGCTGAAAACATTACTGCTGCTCAAAACAGTGTTTAAAACAATCCATCAACCTAAATTTGACGCCGTGCTCAGGGGGTTGGTCTTCAAAGAACAACTTTGGCCACAATTTTGCACAAGGATTTACATTTGATTCCATTTAAGATTCAGTTGACACAAGAGCTTCTTCCACAAGATCATTTACGCCGCCGTACATATGCCAATAGGATGTTACAGGTCGCCCATGACAACCCCGATTTTCATGAAAAAATCATAATAAAGTGACGAGGCACATTTTCATTTCAATGGATATGTGAATAAATAGAATAGTCGGTTCTAAGCAATGTAAAACCCTCAAATTATTCATCATCCATCATCCTTTGCATCCATTAAAAGTGACAGTCTGGTGTGCAATTTGCTTAGGAGGAATCATTGGACCTCACTTCTTTGAAACTGAAAACGGCGTAACGGTAACTGTCAATGGGAAGCGATATCGTGATATGATTGAAAACTTTTTAACGCCACAACTGCATGCTTTGGGCTTGATTAACATGTGGTGTCAACAAAACGGTGCCACATCGCATACAGCCAGGATTAGAATGGGATTACTGCGAGACCTCTTTCCACAACAAGTTATTTAAAAAAATGGTGATGTTGATTGGCCTCCGGACTTCTTTTTGTGGGAATATCTGAAAAGCAAGGTTTATGCAAATAAACCAGAAACGCTTAAGCAACTCAAACAAAATATTCGTGATGAAATTAATGAAATACCGCCTGAAATGTGTGAGAATGTAATGAGTGAGAATGTGTAATGAAAAGGGCTCGCATTTGTGAGGTTAACAGAGGCGGACGCTTATCTGATATTGTATATTCTATACATAATTGCCGACATTAAATAAAACATTTGTCAATATAAGATCCATTCTCTGTCATTTAATCAAATATTGTAAACAAACAAAGTAGTATACCTTCATGACGGACACCCTGTATATCTATAACAATTTTGTTTTTACAATTTTTGATTGCGTTTTAGCCCCGAGACATCTGTCAATGTGTGATGTTATTAGCATAAATTTAAAAGCCGGCATCATAAACATGAAATCGTTATAAATGTCTGGAAGCGTTTTATAGCAAATTATCTTTTATTTATTCATGGCAGATGATGTTGTGATACAGTTTTTTTTTTTTTTTTTTTTTTTTATATCTTGTGCAAGTTGTGTACTTTGTTTCGCCACTCAAATTATTTATCAAATGGTCATTGACAGTGGCAAAATTTAGCATGTCAGTAATTTGGAATAGTTTCTGCATTATTTTATATGATCTTCTCAATAGCGAAAACATTTCAATTAGTCATTGCGTTGTTTACAGCTTACCAAAATCGCGAATTATTAACCTGGAGGCGTGTGGAATATGGCGACATTAATGATTCATATGGAACTGGCATTGACTTTTTGTAGATCAACAGCTGTATCCATTCGTAGTATGGTAGACAAATGACGGATGTCGGTCAATGACTAGAAATATCTGGAGAGGTTCTATATGTATAGAGTCATTGACACAGCGATTTCATTGAACAACCGGATGCTCGGTTTCGTTTTACATTTGTTACTCTAAATAATGCGTCATTCATTTAAATCGGTCTGCTTGTAGCATAACAAATAATTTTAAGAATTGAATTGAAATTTGTGAAGTGTGTTGATGATTTTTTCAACTTTTTTGCAAAAAAGAAAACACAGATATTTTGATTGAGGACAGTTAGAAAAAATATATTTTGAATAATTTGGCAAAATTTCAGTTTTTGTGGCAAATATGGCTGAATTAAGTTTTTACATGAATTTTCCTTTTATTGATTTTCTGCCGATTTATTCAATGGATCGGGCTGATTTTTTGAATTTCAGTTGAGAACAAATGTAGCTTACGATAAATAGGTATTTTTGTTTGGAAAATTACTTTATTCGTTGAATTAATATATAATATAGGGTGATTTTTTGAGATTTAAGTTTTTCAGGTTGGCAGCACTGGTTGCTAATGGCCACCAAACGTCATCTGTCAAAGTGAAAAGTATACGGTATACTCTGCCATCTCATCATGGAAAGACTAACAAACGAGCAACGTTTGCAAAGAGTTGAAATTTATCATCGAAATTCGTGCTCTGTGACAAATGTGCATCGTTTGATATGACCACTTTATGGTCATCATAATCGACCTGCTGAATCAACAATTCATGCTATTATCTCCAAATTTCGCACCAAATTTACTTTGTTGGACATAAAACCATCGACTCGCAGCCGTAGCGACCAGTCATTAATTAATGACGATCGTGAAATGTCAATTCCGTCGGCGTTCTCTGTGATTGGGCATGTGTTACTCAACCGCAGGAAAAATTTTACACGTCGATTTGAGTTTGAAAGCCTATAAAATTCAACTCACGCAAGAATTGAAGTCGAATGACCTACCACAACGTCTAATTTTTGGTGAATGAGCCTTACAAAAGCTCTTTCTTCATAGACGACCGTGGAAGAAATGTTACCGTCAACGGCGAAAGATATCGAGCCATGATACGCGATTTTTCTTTGCCTTCTTGGCTGAGTTAAGCTTGGTTGACATGTGATTTCATCAGGACGATGCAACATGCCACACTGCTCGTGCAACAATGGATATGTTGAGGGATGAATTTGGGGAGCAGCTTATCTCTCGATTTGGCCCTGCGAATTGGCCCTCAAAATCTTGCCGATTTAACGCCTCTTGATTATTTTTTGTGGGGCTATGTGCAGTCGTTAGTCTATGTGGACAAACCGCGAGTACTATTGAAGCGTTACATGATAACATAACACGTGTTATTCGTGGAATACAGGCCGAAATGCTCGAATAAGCGACGAAAAATTGGACCTTCCGAATGGACATTTTGAGACGGAGCCGCAGACAACATTTACATGAAATTATCTTTAAAAATTAAACGGCAAAGACCAATTTATCGATTCCAATAAAAAAATTTTGATACATGATGCAAATTTTAGTATTTTATTCGATTTGAAAAAAAACTACGATTAAAAAATCACCCTATATTAAACATAAATTTAACTATGAAATAACAGGTTATCAATTTTTCGGTTTCGAAAGTAGATTTAAATAAAACACACATAGAGCTATGATTTTTATGCCACTTTTGTTTCATTACATTAGGTGCGCAACTAAGTTCGCGCTGTTTTTTTTATAAAAATGTAACTTTATTATGAAAACATATTTACAAATGAGAAAGTATTGCCCATCGCTAGTTACTACTTTTTCCCATCTTTCTCGCAAAGCTAGAATTTCGTCACTGTAAAACTGTTTATCTTTTGAGGCTATTCACAAGTTTAGCCATTCTTTGATGTCGTATTCCTTGCGTCGAGACGGTATGTTTACCATATGCCTACGCTTGGCTCATGATCTTTAGGTTACGGTAGAATCGACTAGCACTTACAGCTGGTGCCATCTATTGCCAAACAGCGGGAGCTTAGTTGCGCACCTAATAATGTTTGGACCTTCCCATTATGTACGAAATACAATGTCATTTAAATAACCGCCTCTGGATTTGTTGCAGCAGTTGATCCTTTCGAGGTAGTTTTTAACCACTCCTACCCACATTTCTAGCGGTATCTCGGCGATAAGTTGATGAATGTTGGTTTCCAAATACTCCAAGGTTTAGGGATTATACGCGCAAACACGGTCTAACGGAGTCAAATAGCACAATTTTTGCGTCCAAGTGACGTCGCCAAAACGAGAAATTACGCTTTCTGGAAACTTCTCATGCAATAAAACCAAAATCGGTTGTGTTGAATAGCTCGGGGAACCGCCTTGTTGAAACCACATATGGTCAAATTCATAATCTTCAAGTGTAGTTTGGAAAAAAATCGTTTATCATAAAGCTATAACGCTCTGAATTGAAATTCGGATTATCCGCCACATATTTTCGGCTCTATCTACATTGTCATGATGCATAGAGCTGACCACATCTAAAACGCTTCCAGTCTTTTTAAATTTTTTTATAATCTTGCCAATTCCTTGCACAGTAGGTCGATTAAGATCACCGTAATCACCTCATACGTCATGCACGAAAAGTGTCTACGTTTAAATCAATACTTTTATAGTAAGTTTCAACTATTTTTACACGTTCTTCTGCTGCTAAATGATCCATATATGTAAATTGCAAATCTTTTACTAAATAAATAACACTTCAGATGGCAGATATTAAACAGCTGACAGACTTGCCAGACCTGAGTTTTGAAACCACTCTGTACTTCGTTCCTTCGAATGAAGGTATAAATAGTATAATATTAAAGATAATTAAAGACATCTTTTAGAGCAAAATTTGGCAAATATTCTTTGCTCAATATTAGGTCAATCATAACGTTTTATTATAACTATGCCAAAATCCAATATGAAATACAGAGTGGCTGCTGAATATTGTTGCATGAAGAAACTCAAACACTCATATCCATATACTCATTTCAAAGATAACAAATTTGTTTGAGTCGTTTAATGCCTTTTAAAAATATAATAATTGAATTGTAATGATTTCCTCGTTCAGTAATGCATCTGGGACTCGAATACATTACTTTAAATCACTCAAATTTATAGGTTTACTTTGCAAACTTTCAAAATTTCACATGAGAAAGTCAAGGGCATTTAAAATGGGAGTCCTTGAAAGTCAACCGAGAATAAAATTGCTTAAAATCAGCTAATTGTGGAAATTCGGACATAACAGGTCTGGCAATGTGGCAATTTAAATCATTTTCTTGAAACCGGAATGCATTATCCTGGAAAGGCACACTCTTTTGATATCTTTAAATAACATTTCGGTATACACTTTCATATGTTGCAGATAGTCATAATATCTTAAATCACATATTTGATATCGTTCCTACTGTCACGATGGTTATTTCATTCCGGAATTGCTATGAATATTTTTTATTGTTTCAAGAATAGAATTTAACTTGTGATTGACTAATTCAGGAAGCCGTGATTCCCTCGCTACATTGGCGACAGTGTGCACAAGGCTTTACAAAGGAAATCAGGTAAACTTCGGCAAAATGATAACGGCAGAGGACCTAGAAATGTGTCAGTTCTCCCCATACAAATTGTCGCTACAGTTTTTAGTCTAAGAGAAGACGAAACAAAATATTATAATATGCGAAAATGTGGACAACTAACGTAAAAATTATGGTTCATTTCATGACACTTCATTATGGGAAGATTCGAATATATGCAAAAAATATATATATATTTTCTTCATGTTCGCGCATTGCAGTATTGTGTCGTTCGTTGCAGGGAAGTTTGACTGTACAGGGTTGCCCATATTCGACGGACCCATCTGGCAACGCCAT